>PVIU01008072.1:0-86105 GCA_004026605.1 Ondatra zibethicus
GCTTGTATTTTGTCACAGCAGTGGAACTCCCAAGGGCTGAAGCAACCCAGGTGATCTTGTTCCTTTGTTTCCAGAGCAGAGGCATTGCCATTCCCCAGGCACTGGTGACAAACACAAGATCTTAGACACTCAGTAGATTTGCCAGGCTGGCATCTAGGGGCATTTAGACCAGTAGTGTGTATCTGAGAAAGACCCTAGTGGGATCTGATGAGCCAAACTGAGAGCCACTGGCCAAGAAGCACCCTGTGTTTTCAACAGACGGTCAGGCCAGGCAGTGACAGCAGGCATCCTCTCATGAGACTGTTGGCTGTCATTAGAGCTTTCAGAGTTCATGGACATCCTCCACTTTCTAGAAATAAAGAGAGAGATTTGGTCCTTTATAAAGCATAAGAAGGTCTCTCCTGGACCTGCTTGCCGACTGCTCATTGGACACTGATGGTCCTTACTCAACAGCTCTAAGCACTAGTGCTGGGAGGTGAATTCCCACATAATGGCTGCTTAGGGCTGAGCTGCCCTGACCTTCCACTGCCTGAGAGAGGGGCTTCTATTTGTCCTTACTCCCAGCTGTTGTCCTAGAAATGTGCTATGTTTGCCCCTTCAAGGTAGGACAAAATAATACCCCCACTTGTGTGTTTCTCGTATTATGAGCCCTGGTCTCTTAAGCCCAGTGTCTCTGAGCTGTTTGTCAAAATACAGAGCCCCCAGTCTCCCCTCAAAAAGAGGCACAAACTCAGACTGGAAAGCTTCATTTTTCTTTTGATCAATGTGTTCTATGGATCTTATGAACAGATGTTTGCTATCCATTGATCCACACCCTGGCTTGACTTATCTTTCAGGTTTTTTTTTGTTTAACCTTGTTTGGTTTCTAGTTTTTTGTTTGGTTGGTTGGTTTTGTGTATTACCTGCTTCTGTTCACCAGAGCGGGACCTATAGAAAGAAAAGACACTTGGAAACAAGCCGAGACAAGTATGGCTTCAGTCTCAAATGCAGAGGGGATCAAAGGTCAAGGGTTTTGGAAAATGCTCGAATTTACGTGAAACTCAATTTTCTCACCTGGGAATCCAGTGCATAAAACCCAGACTGTAGGGACTCTGGGGAGGGGAGTGAGAAACTGTGAGCAAAATCATCAGACACATAGAGAGCTGTTAGAGACTCACCCTGGGGGCTGGAGAGATGACACAACAGTTAAGGGCACTGGCTGCTCTTCCAGAGGACCTGGTTTCAATTCCCAGCACCTACATAGCAGTTCACAACTGTCCGGGACTCTAGTTTGTAGGGCAGGGGATCCAATGCTCTCTTCCGGCATCTGTGCTCACAAGGCATGCATGTGGTGTACAGACATACATATGGCCAAAACACCCTTATTTATATTAAATGAAATTTCAAAAATTAAAAAAGATTCTTTTTCAATTTTATTTTTCAAAACGAGGATGGAGGGAAGGAAGAACTGAAAATGGAAAGGGGGAGGGAGGGAAGGAGAGAAAAGAGGAGAGAAGACAGAATGGAGGGAGGGAGGGAGGGAAGCATGAGGAGGGAAGGGGAGGGAGAGGGAGGGAGTGAAGCAGCATTTGGGTACCCATTAAAAAGCGGGGGGGGGTTATTTTTGTTTGCTTGTTTGTTTTTTGAGGCAGGGTTTCTCTGTGTATCTTTGGCTGTTTTGGAACTTGCTTTGTAGATCAGGCTGGACTTGAACTCACAGAGCTCCGCCTGCCTCTGCCTCCCGAGGGCTGGAAAAGCAGTTCTGTGCGAGCCTGGAGCTCTCATGTGGAACAGCTGGAGAGCCAAGCTCCTCTGCTTCCAGACATCATGCACGCAGGTAGCTGGAGCTCTGGTTAAATTCCCACTGTTCCTGGGGAAACTGAGGTCCCATTTGGGTTCTTAGTGTCAGTAATAAAGAAGTCTTAAAATGTTCTCAGGAAGGAGCTTGAAAAGAATTTTGTTAGGGTTTGAGCAAACAGCAGCAGGGCAGGCAAGCTGTAGATTTGGCAGTGCCTGGTGGGAGGTGAAGGAGACAGGGAAAGAGGCCAGGCTTTTTGCAATGGTGGTCGGCTATCAGAAAATGGAGGAGGGGGCCTTCAGAGAACGAGAAGCCCCACACAGTCAGGGAAAACAGGCTTAGAAGCCAAGACCTGAGCCCGGTCCTGCAGTACTGCGAGTGGTTAGAGACAGAGACAGCTTATCAAGACTGGAGAAAGAGCTTCGCAAGCCTTGGATTATGGAGCCCATGGCCCTTTCTATAGGATACTTATATAACACCCATCTCCTCAAGTTTGTGTACAGTGGGGAAGGGTTTCCAGTGTTCCTCTGTGAGCAGAACTGAGCATGCTCCCTTTGCTGTAGGAGGTGTGGGTGGCCGAGGGCTCAGATCTCCCTTGCCAACTGGCTTCTCTCACATATTAGTCTTTATTTGGGGTCTTCAGTTCCCGTTCATTCTCCTGTTAGACCAACACAGAAATAACCCTGTATAGATAAGAGCTGAAGATGCGATCGATTCTGCCGGATAGCTTGGGAACTAAGCCCACGCGGTTTCAACAGACAGGACCCTAAGTAGAAGCACAGGGTTGCTTCAAGGTTTTTAATGCTAGAAGGAATGACTCAGCATTCTATGTCCTCTAGCCAGTAAACCATGCCCCAATTATCAAGCTGAGCCTAACAAAAGCAACCAAAAAAACCTGTCTGCCCTCTGTGGCGACACAAGTCCTGGTTCAGCCTTTAATGGCTTTCCTTGTTCTGTAGGGATGATGATGGTGTTCTTTGTTTTGAATGTCAGCTTTGATTCCAGTCTCAGATAGGGCCCCAGGACAAACCATTAAACCCGACTCCATGTGTGTCGCAAGAATGAGGGTTGGTATTCTGTGGCCTGGGAGAGCTGACGATCTGAAGATCAAGTCAAATGCCCAGGTCACTGACGACAGCACATGCTCTCCACACTGAAAAGCTGGCCTGAGAAAGCTCACAGTCTTTCAAGGCCCTGATTCCAAAAAGCAAAGTACGCTGATCACTGTGTATGCTCACTCCTGCCAAGACATCCTTTACAGCCCAGAGTCTCGGACTCGAGGAAGGGGACTCAGCGGAAACTAGCTTGCCAGAGCGTTGTGGATTTGTCAGAGATGTGTGGGAAATAGTTCCAGAATAATATTGCTACAAAATTAGTTGTATTTTTTCCTCTTGTTCAGCATTAAAACATGGAAGATAAGTGTCTCTTTTCCCTCTTTAGAAGTCAAATAATGTTAGGATGCACTAACGTATCCCGTTCTTCAGACACAATTTTGCCTGGCCCTTTGAAAGCATACGTACAAAGTGATGATATTTCATCCATGGGTGTAGCCTCCATTATGTCAGGGTGTGTGCATAATTACCCTAAAGGTAACAATTTCCATGGAATAAATGCCCTAATAGCAGTAAAAGAAGACGCCCCAGTAATATAATTTTTATTGGCTCTTTGCTGCCCATGTTGTCTTGATAAAAATATATCTGGTGAAGTTCAGTGCACATCCCCTAGAGAGATTTTAACTTACAAGATTTGGCCCTATGGTCTTACCTATGAGCCTTGGACACTCCTTCCTACCACAGTCTGGTCTCTTCAAATAAAGTCCAGCGTGAGAGTTTCTGATTTCCAGAACTTTCTCTTCCTTGTCAGAGAACGGGCAACTGGGAAATTCTGAGTTCTATGGCTTGTTCTTCCAGGAGAACTACTTGCTAGATCATTTCTAGATAGGAAGGCACTCTACTGAATCCCGCCTGGACGGACAGCATTGAGGGCGGTGAAGAGGAGCGCTTGATGGGGCATGAGGTAAAGAACGGGTCCCTGCCATGGTGCATGCAGCATCACAGCACACAGATGATTTATGTTTTCCAGAATGGCTCTGTGGAAAGATGTGTGTGTGTCAGTCCTGGGCCCTGCATTAGCAAAGAGCTCTGGGGAGCCAGTGTGTGACTTAGGAGCAATGGCCTTTGGGCCTTGAAAACTCTTGCGTGTGTAAAGCCGGGTGTGGTGCGGCAGCCTGCAATCCCAGCACTCAGGAAGCTGAAGCGGGTGCTTGGCAAGCTCGAGACAACCATGGGCTACAGGACAAGACCCTGGCTTTTGTTGTTTGTTTTAAGAAGTGTTAGAGGGATTGAGAAAGTTGAAAAGAATAAAGCAAAACCCTTTCTGGATTTCAGAGACCTTAGGCAGGAGACATATGAGGTTCAGTCTGGGCCAAAAAGGGGTGATGCTGAAAATGCCCAGTAGATCTCAGCTTGAGTGCCACCTCCTCAGCCATGCCATAGTGCTCAATGAATCTTAATCAATATGTGTTCGTCACCTCTCTCCACTCTATTTCTCTCTGATCATAGTAAATCATATCCTATAATTATTTTGTTGTTGCCGCTGCTTTCTGATGCGAGCAAACTATATATGTAAAGGAAGTGCTTGCTCATGACTTTATCCCCAGTGCCAGCGGAATACCTGAAACATGGCTGAGTCAGCAGTCCATTAATATTTGTGGAATTAATTACATGGAGATGTCTCTTGGGGGCAGACATCCAAAGAATGCCTCCACAATATTGTGTGAGACTCTTGGAAGAACAGAAACGGGAACTGATTAGATGGGCTTACCAACAAAAGTTCAAATTTAAGTATCACACATTTATTGAAATTGGACTGTTTAGGACATGGGAGCAGAGGGGAGGCAGAAATTTTCTTTTTGTGTCTTTTGGGGGAGGTTACATGAAGCCATGGAGAAGTGAAAGTTGTTAAGGTGTTGGTAAGGAATCAGACTAAACAGGGTTGGCAGGAATGTCTGCAGTGTGGCACCTTCTCTCTACCCAAACAAAGAAGGGAGATGCCATCAGTGTTGGAGTGTGACATCTAAGCGCTGACATCAAGAAAGGAGGAGAGTCATAGGAGGCTAAGAGTTTGAAGAGACTGCAAGAGTTATAGAGAGATAGACATAATTTATCCACCCCAAGTGAAGACTGAGAGTTATAGAGAGACATAATTTATCCACCCCAAGTGAAGACTGAGAGTTATAGAGAGACATAATTTATCCACCCCAAGTGAAGACTGCTAGACAGGCTGGACACTTACAGGCACCCAGCATACACATTCAGGCACAGGCACACATGCAGATGGGCTTATAACCTTCATGGAGGGTAGGCACTCAGGGCTACAGGTAGACACGTGCAGGCAGGCTGGGGAAGGTGAAGGCAAAAGCTCTAAACTCTCATTTCAAGGCCATGCTCATATAGAACCACACAAAAAAGACATTCTGCCAGAAACAGTGGTACAGCAGTATATGACTGCAGACTTTGGGGCTCCCTAGATATCCTGTGTAGTCATTCTGTTTAGACTCATAGAACCCCAGGTGTCCAAGCATTGACTGTCTTGGCCCATGCCAGATATTGATACTGCTGAAACGTAAGCTGACCCTTATGATCCTTTGTTCATAGGATCATAGGCCCAGAGGTTAGGGCCAAGGAAACCGGGCATGTACCCTAGGATCTCTCCCCATCCTAGAGTGAAGGTAAGCTAAGACCAAGCAGCTTCAACTGGGGACCTTCCCAAGGTGGCCTAAGGAAAGGTCATTCTCTGGAGGTCATAGTATGAACTAGGTACAACAGAGAGCTTGGTACACAAGCTTCCTGACCCCACTGAGCAGTAGCCCTGTCTCCGTTTCTCACAGGAAGGAAGTGAAGTTTGGCGCCACTGCTGAAGGCTCTCATACTGTCTCATGGAGGTGCTTTGGAGACCAGGATACAGGAATTGGCTAGTAAGCCTCATTTCTGCTTGTTGGGGGCTTTGATATCTTAGTGCTCTTTCCTGGTGCTGCAATAAAACACCCTGACCAAACACTTTAAAGGAGAAGGGCTTTATTTGGGCTTAGAGTTCAAGAGTATAACCCATTATGGTATAAAAGTCTGACTGACAGGATCTTGAGTCAATTGGTCAAGTTGTATCCACAGTCAGGAATAGAAAACAATGAATTCTTGTGCTAGACTAGCTATTGCTTAGGATTCAACCTAAGACCCAGACCAAAGGAATGATGCTGCCCACTATCAGGGCAAGTCTGCTTACCTAACCTGACCAAAAACTCCCTCAGACTTCTCTGGAAATAGACCCAATCGAAACAGTCAGGTGCAGCCAGAGGCTTTGTCCTTAGGTGATTCCAGATTCCAGCAGGGTGAGAGGCAGCACTGAGCATCATAGGAGGCATGTTTGCAGAATGCCATCCTATTGGAGAATCAAGGCATATCGTATCTCTTGGGGCATCCCCTTTGATTTAAGGTGCTTTAATTTTTGGAATTCTATTAACCTGTATTCTAACTCCCATCCTGTCCCCAGCTCCAGCAACTGAGAAGCAAGTTTGAACTTGCACATTAGAGAGTAGTGGGTTTAAGGCAGTGGACCCCTTGAATCACTCTGTTTTCTAAGATGTAAAAGGGACATAGTTCTTCCTAATCCCTGGTATTCTGAGGAAGCTCACATTAATAGTAAGAGCAGATAAGTCTGGTGGCATAAGCCTGTAATCCCCAGAAGCTGAGGCAAGAGCATCTTGAATTCAAGGACAGCTTGGACTATTGAATCATGTCTTGCTTCAGAAATACACACACGCACAACATGCACACATTCACACACACACATGAAAACAAAACAGAAGTTTGATGCTTTGAAAAGATCACGACTCACCTAAGAGAAGATTATTTTTAGTTTCTAAGTTAATTAAAAAAAGGAATAATTACGTTTCCATGCCTGGTTCTTGCAGGTGATCAAAGGCGGCCTTCTGGAGTTTTAAATCTGCAAAAAGCCATGTACCCTCCTGCTGCCTTTCCCTGGCTCTTCCAGGTCATCTCCAGTGCACACATCATTCTTTAGCACTGGGGCTGGGTGTCCCCTTCTCTTAGCCTCTTCCAACTAATCAGGGAAGAAATCAGAAATTTGGAAATGTTTATTGGCCAGTACTCATTCTCCTTCTGCAAGTATGGCATGCCCCTCCTCTCTTAAGACAAAACCAAACCAAACCAAACCAAAAACCCCTTCAGACAGAGTCCAGGCCATAAGCACCCTAAGCCGGCACTGCCTCGGCTGCTGGTGCATACTTTGTTCTCAGCCTCTTCAAACACCTTAAGCACTTAACTGGAGCCCATGTTCGCTGCGGGTGGGAGCTGCGGTTTCCAGGCAGAATAAGTGCACCTGACTCTTAGTGCCCAGTCTGCCAATTGATAAGGCTGTCTGGAGTCTCCACACTCCCCTAAGTGCTGGCTGTCAGGCGGGAGCCGGGCACCTCCTGCGGAACAAAGAGTTGTTTTTAAATGACTACTCCATGTGAAGAGGTTTCCAAGTGCACTAATGCTAGGGGTGTTTAAACACAGTAATGGGCTATCTTTCAAATGCCTTTTTAGTTGGCAACTTAATAATCTCCCTCTTGTTCAAATATTATTTACACCACAGCACATCTGATCCCTTCCAAAAGTTAAACAAGTCACTCAGGAAAGTGGGACGGAGCTGTGGCAAGCTGAATAGACACTCTAAGAGGTCCTGCTCATTTCTTCATGTCTGGCATGGTATCCCATTCCCATATCTTTTGTGTTTCCTACTTAGGAGACATTTTACTTACAGATAAACAGGGGTTGGGGTGAGGGAAGACATGCAATTGTATTTAGCAGGCAAGGCCCTGACTATACAAGCAGAATTTTGTACATACAACACATTTCTTTCTTTTTTTTTTTTTTTTCTAGCTAAGGCCCTGGAAATAGGAGCTGGAGGAGATTAATATATGTGTGGATATTCTATTCAAGCAAAGCACACACATGAGAAGTTAAAATATGGAACAGAAAAGAACTCATCAAGAGCCTTATTGCCAAGGTCTCCAAGATATTCAGGGATGGCTGGGCCATCTGTGGGACACCAAAGTCACCCCAACCATCCAAGAAACAGTTTCTATTTCTTTCTTTGGCTATAGTTCTCCTAGTGTGTAAAATGAGCTAAGATGTCTCCATCTCCCCAGTGTTTTGAAAATCTCCTTGGCTCTGGACACTAATGGACATGCGGTAACAGAGGGAGGAACGTGGGACTGTGGCGAAAGCTGTGTGAGCTGCCCCCGGCCTGAGAGCTCCTGAAGCCCGACCTCAGATGATGAACAAGTCACAGCGGCCTTTGTCCTCTTACTTGTCACATGAAGGTGATAGAATCATGAAGATACTGCACAGAATGCCGAAGTTAGCCATTCTGCCCTTCAAAGTTGGGGTACTTCAAACCTGGTATCTCGCTTGTGCTCCAAAGCATGACCTTCCAGCCAAAAAACAACAAACAAACAAAACCCCAGAAAACAATAAAAAAAAAAACCCAGGCAACTGCAGTATTTTGATGTGCTAGAAAAGTCTACGTGATCCACTATCATGAGTCTGTCTCCTCTAAGGACAGTCATAGACTACATATGACTCCAGCTGCCCCCAACTCCTGGCAAAGTAAAGGGACACTGTCACCTTCCCTGGGCCAGGATCAGGTTTTCTTCCCTTCTCTGTGTGGTATACAAGTGCATGGGAGCCATTGCAGTGAGGGCAAGCAGTCCTTACAGACCAATTCCATCATGGGGAAGTATTAGCACTGAATTGGCACACGGAAGAAAAGCAGTGTTCCGTTAGGAAAGAGGGCAATTTTCTAGTCCTTGGCACCTGGAAGGGGCCTCCAGCTCTGCCTGGAAGCTTTGAAACTCCTTCACAGCTGCTGGCATAGAATTTCCCTGGCCTGTGTGGATGCCATGTGAGCCCAGAGCTGGGGGTGGGGAGCAACCTTGAATGTAGTTGCAAAAGCCCTTCAGGTGCCACATCTGGGCTCCTGCTTGTAAGTCCGGTGCATGCGAGCCATATACATTGTCCTTCCAGCCCAGGAGCTGCACTGAGATTTCAGCACGGCGGGTGGTTAGCCTCAGCTTTGGGCCCCTTCCATCCTGCCTAGGCATAGCGACTCTTCTTTTGGAGGCTGCTGGCTGGCTATGGCTGGATCTGCTTATCTACTCCCGGGCTTTATACCAGCACCCACTGCGGGAGGCAACAGGCTAGGCTGGACTCTGTGTGTTGCCCAGGCTGTGTCATGTCTCCCAAAGTTCAGCTGAAGTTGTTCAGGTAATGAATTCCTTAGTCGACTCTGCTTGAGGCTCCCTGGCTTTTGCCAGAAAACAGCACGTGAGTCCCTTATTTCGGTCTCTCGCAGTCACAGCTGACCCAACCCAAGCCAGCTCAGGCCAGCTGTGGTGCAGGCCAGTCTAGGGTTCTGAACATGCGTATGAACTGCATGTCAGACCACTATGGCAGGGACCACGTCAGCATTTACAGTTAGGTGATGTTTCTAAGTGGCTGCCTAGACCGTTGAAGCACATTTCTATGTAAAACACCAACAAGGTGGCGGGGGGATAATTTCAGCATTAGGATGCTGTGAGCATGGCTAAAATTCCCAGCCCTATTGATTCATTGCTCTGATGATTCCTCTTGGCCCTGAAAGCTGTTTTGCCCTCGTTTGGGCAAACAAGTCTAAGTCACAGTCGGATAAGCGTCACTTTCCATTCACTCCATTTCCTTGGTCTCGGTGTGTGCGGCAGGGAAGCACAACGTCTCTTTTATAATTTTCTCCAGCAGCCCAGTGCTGCCAGCAAGAAAAATTATAGCCTCCACCGTCACTAAATCCAAAAGCCCAATCCAGTGACCTTTGCTTGGAGACAGAATTTCTCACTGCTTCACCAAAAACAATCCAGCAATGGACTTTGATACTGAAAAGTATTAAACTAAAACAACACACAAAACAAACAAACAAGTCAGCCCAGCCCAGCCTAGGTTCAAGAGAACTTCGTTTCATGTGGTACCCTTCGTGCCTACATGCTGTGACAGGTTCAGGAAGTCTCCTGCTGGAGAACACTGACATTTGATGTTTGAAGAGAGCAAAGCTGACCGCCCAGCGCAGAACTGGATTCAGAGTCCACAGGGGACCCGCCCGTGCCTGGAAGCCTGCCTACCATTTCAGTCAGGCTCGTAACTCCCATGGTTTTGAGTTCATCCTTCAAAGCAATAGGAGGGGCAGGGCTAAGACGGGGCCTATGGCGTGGCCTGTGTGATAGGCACTGTGGGCGTGTCTAAATGTCTACAGTGGTCTTGAACTTCTCTCAAAAACACTTTTACTCTGGACCCTCCCTTCTTAAATGACCAATCCCTGAAGGGAGAGAGGCCGGATTGATCAAGAGTTTCCAAGGCCTGAGGAGAAGAATGGGAAAACAAAGACAAGCAAACAAACAAAAAAGCCAAAAACAAAGCCTGAGGTTTCCATCAAGGTTGAGGAAGGGCGGGTTGCTCTCCAACAGATGTGGACAGTGGATCCACCATAACTCTGGGCAAAAGCCATGTATTTTAGCATCACACTAGCAAACCATGGCGCCACCAGGAGAAGAAGGCCGCTCGCTACCTCTTGACGTCTTGAAGTATCTCGGTTGGCTGAGGTATTTTGGGTGTGAAACATTACATTGTTAAATGCCCATGGAGGGCAGCAGGGCAGCTGTGGTGTCTGCAGGAATAGGTATGCCTTCTTTCTCAAATGTGACCTTATGGGAATTCTAAGCTAGCATCCTACCTGCTCAGGCGGAGGCGTGTGTGAGTCAGTGAGATGGGGGCTTTGTGGTTGGGCTCTCCGCTTGAACCTACAGACTCTTTACACCTGGTAACGTGCCAGGAATTATGGGTCCTGACAGTCCCAGTGAAACACCAGATCCCACAGTCACATCAGATGACTATAATCAGGCCCATAGCACAGGGTTAGAGCCAACGGTTGTCACAAAAAGTCTACCCTGAAAGCACAAAGATCACTGACAATGATCTTGGTGCCCCCACATTCTAGAAGATGCTAAGTGTGTATTGGGGAAATCCAAACTCCAGCCTAAAAAAGACAAGGAATTAAAGAAGGAAAAAGAGCAAGATGCTAATGAACTCCCTCAACACGGGAAAGGCAGTGGGAGTAGGAGACCCCTCCTAGACTGCATAAACAGCCCTCCGGCAACTGGGATTTGATTTTTGTCATTAGCCATGATGGACCACAGTGCCATTGGTACTAAGATAACAGGTTTTGTTGAATGTGTATTTATTTATATCCCCAGCATGCCCTACACATAGTTTTCACCTAGGGGGTCAGTAGATCTGTGGAAAGGAGCTGGCTTAAAGTCATATCAGGAAAAGTCCGCTTTAGACAGACTTCTGTGGAGACTCAGGAGAGGAGCAGAAATCTGGTGGCCAGGTACAAGCCTAAGTGACTGGAGGCACAGTAAGAGGTTCACAGCCAGAGATACTAGCACGAAGCCTGGACACTTCCCCATTCCGTGCAGAAGACAGAATGTAAAAGATTGCACAAAGCCCAGTTTTGCCCCCCAACCCTGGAAAAGACCAGAAACAAGAGGGCAGACAGGAAAGTCAACTGTCAGAGTGACAGAAAGCCAGTCACACCTCTTGCCTTGCTGCTGTCTTCAGAAGGGAAGTGTCCCTGCCTTCACTGAAATTCAGAGAACAGATGATTGCATACATCTCTTTTAATTACTCTGACGAGATAGAACCAAAGGCCTTGGGAGAGCTCTATGATGTGCCTGAGATTTCACACACACTCCCTCTCACACTGCTTCCTATTCAGTGAACAGAGGCTCTCACCAGTCCTCATGGAGGCCACTGTGAGCAGGGAAAGGAAAGGGAGCTGGTTTTAACAAAGACTTTGCTGGGGCTGCTCTAACAAAGCACTGGAGACTGGGGATAGGAGTTCTCTCAGCATCTGACTCCCTCATAGTTTGGAGATCTGAAGTTATTTCCTCCTGAATCCTATAAATGGCTTTCTTCTCCCTGCCTCTTCTCTTGATCCAAAGTCTCTCCTCTCGTGAAGGAAGACAAGAGTCATAAGAACAACTCTATAAGTCCTCCTTTGACTCCAGGAGCTGAATTTGAGGTTGCAGTTCAGTCACACACATGGCACTGGTAAGAACAGAACTTATCCATAAAGATGACCCCAGCTAAGACCCTAAGCAATAGAGGAGAGGGTGCCAGAACTGGCCTTGCCCTGTAGTCAGATTGATGACTATCATAATGTCATCATAGAACCTTCATCCAGCAACTGATGGAAGCAGATGCAGAGATACACAGGACTGAGCTCCTAAAGTCCAGTTGAAGAGAGAGAGAAGTGAAATATGAACAAAGGGGTCAAGACTGTGATGGACATATCCACTGCAACAGCTGACCTGAGCTAATGGGAGCTCCTCAACTCCAGCCTGACAGAGGAGGAACCAGCATAGGCCCAAACTAGGCCCTCTGAATGTGGGTGACAGTTGTATGGCAGGGGCAGACTGTGGGGCCACTGGCAGAGAGACCAGGATTTATCCCTACTGCTTGTACTGACATTTTGGAATTCATTCTCTCTGGAGGAATACCTTTCTCAGCCTAGATATAGTGGGGAGGGCCTTGGTCTTGCCTCAAAGTAGTGTGCTAGACTTTGTTGACTCCCCATGGGAAACCTTATGCTCTCTGAGGAGTGGGATGGAGGAGTGGAGTGGGGAGAAAGGTAGAGGAAGTGGGAGGAGAGGAGGGAGTGGGAACTGGGATTGGTATGTAAAATGAGAAAAGATAGTTTTTTAAAATTAATTAATTAATTAAAAAAAGAGTTAGGACTTAAGGAGATAGTTAAGTTAGTAGTGTTCCAACACTTGTGGAAGCACTTGAGGGACTTTATTTTCCCCTTTGCCTCTTCCTCCTTGTGAGGACACAAGGTTTATCTCTATCCCTCTGCCCACTCTCATGTGGGGACACATACCACCTTGAAAGCTGGAGACAGCGGAGCACTGAGTCATAAACTCTTTGAATTTGACCTTGGGTTTCCCATTCTCCAGACCAATGAGAAGTAAGTTAACAGTATGGTAAGTTACCTAGTCTTGGGGATTATGTTATGGCGCCATAGAGGGACCAAGACAAAGACTAGCTCCAATTGCAGTCACATCACGAAGTAGTGGATATCAAGGCTTCTATGTATGATTTAAGGAAGTGGCCAATGAATTTTTAAAAGGTGAAAGATTTGTACACATTCTATAAGAGGAGACTTTGGTATATTTTTTTTGTGTGTGAATATTTATGTGGATGTGTGAAGTGTGTGTATGTGTATGTATGTATGTGGGTATGAGTTTGTATGTGTGTGCACATGCATGTGCATTCTTTTGGAAGTCCATAGTCTAACATCTGCAGCACCCACTGTGTTCCCAAACTCTTCTATAAATGGCTCCTTTATCTTCTGTTATTTCTGAAACCTAGGTACCTAAAGACACAGCTTCATTTCAGACCACTCATGTGTTTGCCTGATCCATGTAAGGCTGACCCTAAGGATGGGATGGGCATCCCTTTGGTGTCTCATTATTGCTAGTTTATTCTCACACCTGCATCCATAAAGCCTCACTTCTAGTCTATTCCACCATACACACACCTTTCCATCCCTAGGTCTCTATTCTTCTAGCAACACCACTATTCATCTCTCTCTTTAATGACTTTCGCATTAATTCACTATATTTCCACACTACTTTCATGAAAATTGTTGGTGATCATAATAAACCTTTGCTGTGATGTTAGTATGAAATGTCCCCCAGAGGCTCATGTGTCTGAACCCTTGATCTCAAGCTGGTTGCATTGTTTGGCAAGGCCATGGAGCCTGTGGGAGGTGTCACCTTGCTGAAGAAAGCAGGTCACTGGGAGAAGACATTGAAGCCACTTCCTGCTCATGCTCTGCTTCTAGAGTACAGATGCAGTGTGACAGCCAACTTCCTGTTCCTGCCACCTGCTTTCCTTGCCTGCTGCCATGTCTTCTTGCTGTGACAGACTGTATTTGTCCATCTCTGTGAGCCAGAATAAACCATTTCTCCCTGAAGTTGTTTTTTCCAGGGTATTTTGTCATAGCAACAAAAACATCCTCAAGTTGTGGTTTATTCTTTCAAAAAGTTAAAAATATGGCTCTCACAAAAACACTGAGCAAACTCCTATCAAAGATTACCAATCCAAGCAAGGCTTATGGGTTCATGGTAGGTTTCATGTTTATCTTGTTTGAGGACTTGAATTCAATTCAATTCAATTTTGACAAGTACCCTCTTGCCAAAAAAGACTATTCACTCATTAATGAAGAACTTATTAAAATGATGAAGCTGATTTGAAGGATACAAAGGAACTGGCTGATTATATATAGTTTGAAAAAATAGCATAGGATTAGGTGTTATACCAGCAGGTCTTCTACAAGGACATGGCATCATAATATTTGAGGTTACTTCTCTCTTGCACAGAATTTATAGGTTAACACCTAACCTTGTAGTTCCTGGACTCTACTCAAACAATACATAGCAAAGAAATATCAGATACCTTCTTCTAGATTATTAAATGATTCATGAATGGGCATGCTCAGTATGACACTAAAGACACATGTCTTCTACATTTTAGCTCACATGTTTGAACATACCTCAGGGATGACTCCCTCCACACTTAGGTTTTCTGGATCCCTGCCACTTCCTCCCGCTTTTCTTTACTCTATGTCATATGCAGTCTCCAGAATTATGCACTACTGAATTACAAGCCTCCCGCTTCTCAGCCACCACCTTTCAGCTCAGTCCCTCAAATGCTGACAACTTTTCAGGTCAGTAGATCCTACAGTCCATGATCACACTGCTATCTGGCTCTTGTTATCTTTTTGTTTACTCATTCTTCCACATCCATTTTAAATCCTACTAGCAAGCACATAATCTCTTCTATTTATTTATTTAAATTTCTTTTAGCAATACCAGGGTTTGAACTCAGGGTATTGAGCCCAAGTACTCAGACACTGAGCCTATGCCCAGTTCTTTTTTTTTTTTTTAATTTTATTTTGAGGCAGGATCTGATGAAGCTGCCCAGGGTTACCTTGAACTCTTTCTGAACTTGTCACCCTTTTGCGTGTGTTTTCTTAACTACATGGCTGGATGTCACACTTCCTTTTAGAAACCACCAAGTTCCTTGTCCAGGTCTTACTTTGCCCCACTCCTTTGCTTAGACCACTAGCATGTCTCTTCTACTTCTGCCTACCTCTGTGAAGCTAATTGCTGAGAAAAACACCTGTGTACTAAGATGACTAACTGAGTGTGGCCTGGTAATCAAACCATATGTGCACTGTCTAGTTAGTCTCCAGTCATGTGTTATGATGGAATACTTGTATCCCCCAAATTCACATGTTGGAACTCTAAACCCCAACACGATATTTAGGAGTGGTACTTTTCGGGGAGAGTTAGGTTTATATGAGATCATAGGGCAGGTCCCTTTCATCAGACATTTTATGAGGAAGAGACATCAGAATTACTCTTTGGGTATAAGTAGAATATTTAGAAGTGATTAAATACCATGTCCATTCAGCAAAACAGCAGTGGATTCCTCTATTCCCCACAGCCTACAACCTCCCCAGCAACGGGCTTTAGAACAGGCTTATGCACCAGGAATGAATTCCTTCCTGTACAGTGTGTCTCAAATCCAATCATAAAGTGGTTGGTTACCCCATATCAGTCACCCCACTAATGCATCAGTGGGCACACTCTAAAAGGTTGCTATTTGTTGCTTACAGGATTCACAATGGGTTAAAACTTCAACCTCAGTCAGAGAATGTAGTAGGAGGCTGCTTGTTTGTTTCCTGGCCACCCAGACTCCCAAAATAAACACACAGAAACTGTATTGATTAAATCACTGCTTGGCCCATTAGCTCTAGCTTCTTATTGGCTAACTCTTACATATTAAGTTAACCCATTTCTATTAATCTGTGTATTGCCACATGGCTGTGGTTTACCGGCAAAGTTTCAGCATATCTGTCTCTGGCAGTGGCTCCATGACTTCTCCCTAAACTCTGCCTTCCTTCTTCCAGGATTCAGCTAGAGGTCCAAAACAGTTTTTTTTTTATTAACCGATGATATTCACAGCATACAGAGGGGAATCCCACATCACCTCCCCTTTTCTGTCCAAACAAAAAGGAAGGCTTTAACTTTAACATAGTAAAATTACATATAGCAAAATAGGTATCAAGCAAAAATTACAGTTACAATATTTATATCTATTTTATCTTTTATCATAATTGAAGAAAACTATAATTATGTATTCTTCAACTCCATCAAAGATTCCAGAAGGATATAATATTACCTAAGTAAACAGGAAGTGCATTGTAAGCAATTTCCAAAACTCTAGAATTGACAGAGACATCTCACTGCCTGAACACTCACCCAAAGTTCTTCTTACCATTGGAGCATCCATCTTCAGCCTACAGGCCCAAAGTATCCACCAGACTTTTCCATGAAGCAGGAAATTTCCAAGACAGTTCCACCTATATTAGCAGTTTGTCAGTCACTTTCTTCTGTATCCTGCAAAATGTCTGGCAGACTCTTTCATGAAGCAAGAACCCCAAAGGACCATTTCACCTTTAGGCAAGATCAGCAGTCATTTCTCTGTGGGCCCTGTATGTCCAGTTCACCCAGAGTCCAGGCAAGAGCAGTTTCTTGCCCAAATGGCTAGCAAACTCCATAAGGAGCCTCTTTGATGCCCATCTTCCTCTTGAAGTAATTGGTGCTGCCAGGAGCAGATGTGTCTCATGTCATGAAAAGTCTTAAGCTCTTAAAACATTTTAAATGCCATATTCTGTAGTCTTTAAAAGATTTAAAGAATGGTTATCTAACTGAAATATATCTCTGTACATCTAGAAAATCTAACTAACATGACTACAAGTTTGGCTATTATAGATGATTATCTATTAACCTATACTTCTTAATTATACATTACATTTTAAATGAGCGGCACAAACACAATATCTTAATCAAAACCAGAAATATACATAAACAAAACTGACCTTAAATTTGTGTCAATAGACCAAAATTCATACCAACGCAAAGTATTCTTCTCTATAGTATATCTCCCTTTAAATGTAAACAAATGTTTATAAACAATATTTGGGAATATGGGCATAGTTTTCTCTAAACTGCTTCCTGCTTTTTGTTGGGTGAAGTTTTTTGGGGGTGCTCACAGCAACATTTCAGGGAGTCTTGGTTCATCAAACCACACTAGTCTGAAAGGATTCTACAGGTTCTCATCCTCTGTGGAAACAAAAGAAGGACCTCTTTTCCAAAGCAACATATTTTTAGACCCATATTTTGAAATCCAGATACCTTTAAAGTATATACGTTAGCTTAGTTTAGCAGTCCTCAGGATCAAATGTCTCTCTGTGGTCAAAAAAAATCAAAGAAAACTGTCAACAAATGGCACCAACGTGGACAAGAGCATCCATGTAAAACCTGAGAGAGCTTGGGAAGTAATTCTAGACAAAAATAACAGAGTTAAGCATGGCTTCTTGGTAACAGTATTTTTTCAGGTGGGCTCTGTGTGCTAGAGGCAAGCTTGTCTCATTTAACAGAGGCTTCCTGATTCAGCTTTAGCTGTAAAAACCTTGCAGCTCTTTTAAGAGGCCCTACCACCAAACACTTAAATGGTGTTGATGAATAGCCCACAGCATGCTTCTTGGTGGTGGCAGGGACCTTGAAACTCCATAGAGTTGTGGCAGTAAACATGGCTCTAGCCAGTACTTCTGCCACGAGGCTAGACTCTCAGAAAGCTAAGGAATGGGGTGGATCCAGCCATCAAAGTCACAGCTCTAATCCTAGCCATATCACTTAGCAAATTAAAGGTTCATGTGATCAGAAAAAGAGAGATATACATTAAAGATAGATTCAGATGAAGAAAACCTTTAAATGGTTTACAGTGTGTTTAAAAATATATGTAGACTTTGGAAAGGAAAGAAAAATAATAGAGTCCTTAAAATATAAAGAAAAAAGAGAGTAGTTGGGTATGGTGGCACACACCTTTAATCCCAACACTTGGGAGGCAGAGGCAGGCAGATACTTGTGAGTTCAAAGACAACCTGGTCTACAGAGTGAGTGCCAGGACAGCCAAAGATACACAGAAAAACCTAGTCTCAAAAAAACAAAAATTAAAAAGAAAAAGAAAAAGAAAAAAATAGAGTTTAAAATAAAGCCATGTAAAGATGGAAAATACACAGAGTCTGGATACTGTATATTATTGTGTTGTCTTTGAATTATTTGATAGCTGAGGAAGGAGCAAAAGCTGATAAAAGATACTTGATTATAAATGCTGCTGGACTAATCCAACATGTATATTTTGAAAATGCCTTGACTTTAAAATTTAAGTCAAAAGATATGTTACTTTGGAGAAGAGGTTTTGCTTTTGTTTCTACAGGAAATTAGAGGCTATGGATTTATTCTGGGCTGAGAAAAATCAGGTTTGATCAAGGAAAATCCCCTGAAGACTCTCCAATAGGAGAAGATGGCCCAGATGATCCAACATTTCAAAGGACCTCTGTTGGAGTTTCTTCTGAGTTCTGCATCCATTACAGTTTCAAGACTGCTGGCTGAGATAATCAAGTCTTACAGAATATTCCATTCAGGACTTTACCATAATTCAAAATTTTCTTTAGGTCACCAAAAGATTATCAGTGCCCCTAATCAGCAGGAATTATCCTGAAAAACTATGTCCACATTCCCAAAAAATAGATTATGGATGTTTGCCTTTGTTTAGGATGTTGGTTGCAAGTTGTTATGGATAATGGTCAGGAGAAAAGCTAAACAAAGGAGATCAGAGTTCTTGTTTTGAAAAAGGGGGGAGTGTTGTGGGACAATGGTCTGTACCCTGTAACTTGTATTTTAATAAAACCCTGATTGGCCAGTAGTCAGGCAGGAACTAAAGGTGGGGCAACCAGGCAGGAAGTCGAGGTGGGGCCATGAGAACAGGAGAATTCTGGGAAGCTGAAAAGTCAGTCTGTAACTGTCACCCACATGCAGAGGAAGCAAGATAAGAATGCCTTGTTGATTAAGGTAACAAGCCACGTGGCTAGCACAGACAAGAATTATGGGTTAAGATATAAGATATAAGAGTTAATAAGAAGCCTAAGCTAATAGGCCAACCAGTTTATAATTAATGTAGACTTCTCTGTGTTTCTTTGGGACTTAACGGCTGCAGGACTGGGCAGGACAGAAACTTCTGTCAACAAAAGAAACTTCTGTTTGCAGTGGGTGATGGTTAGTGTAGAGACTCAAAACTGGCTAAGTGCTAAGAATAAGTGACTGCTGAGTGCCCAGTCCTAAACAGAACATCTATATCAGTCCCTCCAAGGCTCGAGGACTATTGAAGAGGAGCAAGAAGTGACATAAAGGCCAGAGGATGGAGAGGACTGCTGTAAAACAGTGTCTTCTGGGCAGGACCTGGCTGTTGCACTCATGAATTTACAGCAGCTGTGGTTACCTGCTTCAGACCTGCAGAAGATGGAGTCACCTTCCATCATGGATGGGGGGTGGTACTCAGGAGGCTTTCATCCCTCACTGGGAAACTAATTGACCATTAATGGTTGCCGGTAGGAGGAGTAATCTTTTTATTGGTGTAGCCACTGATAAGTTGCCTGTGCAAATGACCCCTCATGCTAATGCAGATTGCAAACCAACAGAAGAAAACAAATTGAAGTAAGAGGGATACTCATTAAGGAAAAGAAGGGGTTCGGTGGGAGTGGGAAGGAGAAGAAGAGATGGTAATGGTATATGAAGATATCCAGGATATATTATATACATATATGGACTTGTCAAAGAATACAGTTTTTAATGTTTGGAAAAAAAAAGAAAAGGGGAAAAGAAACACTCCCTACTTCCCCACTTTGTTTTTACCTTCTAGTAATATAAGAAACAAATTAATTCATCAATGGGAGATTGATTGATGATGATGATGATGATGTGTATGGGTGTGTGTGTGTTGTCTGAAACTCAAACTCTTGACAATTCTCCTGCCGCAGCCTGCTGAGTGCTGGGATTATAAGTATGAATCCCCTCACCTGGCTATGAATATCTATTATTTGAGACATTTTTGTTGTAGCAGCCGGAGCAGACTAAGCTAAGGAAGATCATGAGCCATTTCTATAAAGAAGTATATAGAAAATACTTTCTATCTGGGAGGTCACATGATCTATGTAATTAGTGCTCAATTCCTCAGTCACCTTGCAAAATACCTGTGACCTTATGAGTCTGGTTCACAACTACTGTGCCTTGGGGTAACAAGTTATTTCTCTCTGAAAATCTCCAGCTCCACTTCCCCAGCCCTCCCCCCTCTCCTGTGAAGTTCTCTCCCCCAGGATGTCATGGATCACAAAGGCTTGCCCAAATTCACATCACATCTACTCACTTTTCTACCTTGGCCTGTTGTCTCCACTTAGTTACTGTGAACGCAGTGACAGAGTCACTTGCCTGACCTAGAGCACTGTCCCAGCTGGTGTGTGACTTTTTCCCAAATCAGCATCTCCTGGCTGTTAGGTGTCACTGCGTATACACAGAGATTATGGTATTTCTTCCATTGCGAAACAGGAAGAACTCTTGCTCTTAGGCTCACTTTAGCTGATGTTTCATTTTTCTCCCTCACTTTGTGGCAAAAATTCCAGAGACGTTCATTTTATCATTTCTGATGTCTGTCCTCCTGGTCTCCCATCAAACTTCAGCCGTCACATTTCTGCTCTTAACTCTGTACAACGTGACTCTGCTCATGATCCCTGGTGGCCTCCATTCTGCTGCACCCAGGGTCAGTTCTGTCCTTCATTCTCCTAGCCCGCCAATATCATCGAGGTGGGTGACGTATGCCCCTTCCATAAAGTGTGCTTTCATCCCCCCTGGCTTCTTGAGCATGGTTCTCCTGATTTTCTTGACTTTCAGACTTCTCAATCTTCTCTTGGAACATTTCAAGCCTGTCTATCTCAGGGCCTTTATAAGTGTGGTTCTTCTCAGAATGTTCTTCCCAGGCAGCACCCTCTGTGACCCAAATGCCACCTTCTTAGTGAGATTTCTGCAGCTTTTCTGCCCAACATTACAACCCCTTCCCCTCACTCTTTCTGCTCCTTCCACAATTTACTTTCTGCTCCATATTCAGCTTCATCTATTACAATATCTATTTATGCACTTAGTGTCTGCCTCCAAGATTTTAAGATATTTAGCCCTCTTGCCTGATTAGGAGAGCTTTGTAAACTCCTGTCAGGCTTTGATGCACTGCTATAGCTGAAGGATCTGGAGGGGTCCAGGGAAGACAGAGCCAGCCAGTCGATGTCCCCTGTCCCTGCTTTCCTTCAGTGCGCAGATGACATCATAGCTGTAGTCTACTCCCTTTTGTTCCTCATAGATGTTAGAAAGAGCCAGGCATGGTGGCCTATGTCTTTAATATCGCACCTGGGAGGCTGAGGCAGGTAAGTCTCTGTGAGACCAGCCTGGTCTACATAGTATGTGTCAGACTAGACATGGCTATGTAATGAGACCCTGTCTCTCTTATTGCAAGCAAGCAAACAACAATCAACCAGCCACGCAACCAACAACCCCTCCCCCAAAGCTAAAACCTTCTAGAAAAGTTAGAAGGAAACTTTATTTTCAAAATAATCTTTGTAGAAGCTGCATTACTCTTTGATTATGTCCTCTGATTCTCTTAGGATTAATACTAATAAATACCCAAACTTTCTGTGGAGACAATCCAAGGCCCTAATGTTTAAACCCTACAGAATTTTTCCCTTTTCAAATCACATTCCAAACGAGCAATTGTCTTCCATATTATTTCATGCAATTGTAGAATCATCTGCAAATGACTTCAAAAACATTGTTGAGAGAACAGAACCCAGTCCACCAATACGGAAACTCCATAAAGAAAATTCTAATCAGCTGGCTCTTCCTGTGTACGTGGCCTGCCAGTCTGGGAAGAGGTCTCCCTACGGTCTGGGCTGTGAAGCTGAGCTCCTGACTCAGTCCTGCACATAAAGCATATTTTCCAATCCACTCTTACTGGCAGAAGTACTAATTTGACAAACTACATGGACTAATGGCATCATTTTGAAAATAATCCTTAAAGGTGCCCAGTAAGACAGGTGTGACTTGGGGAAGCTCCCCTTCTTTCCATTTAGTCATCCGGTCTCACGGTCACAGTTTGAAAGCATTAAATGTTTGCATGTTAATAAGTTCAGGAGCCTGGGAAACACAGACCATAAACCAGCAGACTCCAGGCAAGAAGGGGCGTGCATCTTGATGAAAGCTGAAGCCTCCTTAGGAGTGTGACATCATCCCTCTGGGGACCCAACCCAGGCTGGGAGGACACTTTGTATTTGGGGCTCTGTTCCTTTGGAGTGCCTTTCGAAAGGGCTTGCCTATGGGTGAGTGGGTCAGCAGTGCAACTGAGCACACAGCCAGAGAGAAGATCATCCAGTGTGCTTATGTGGAATTCTGTTCCCCCAAACCCTTGGGATTGACTGCAACCTCCCACTTTTAACTAATTGTAGCTGCAGTGGTTTTCCTGAGGGATCGTATTAACAGATTTCTGATAAGTAGATTGTCCTTCAGTTAAGTCCTATTAGATTATATTAATAGATTTCTGATAATTAGATTGTCCTTCAGTTAAGTCCTATTAGGTCATATTAATAGATTTCTAACAAGTAGATTGTCCTTCAGGTAAGTCCTACTAGAATCCATAGAAAAGCCATTTGAAATTTAATGTGATAGGTTTTGTTTTATCTTATTATATTTTATTTTACTATATTTTATTGTTATCTTTGAAAAGCCTGTTCTTTGATAATGAGAGACAGAAAGGGTTGGATCTGGATAGGAGGGGAGGTGGGGAAGAGCTGGGAGAGGAGAGGCAGGAGAGATTGCAGTCAGGATATAATATATGAGAAAAGAATCTATTTTCAATAAAAGAAGAAAAAATAAAGAAAAGCAGTTTTAAATATCCAGCAATACTTTTGCAATCTGTTATCAAATACAACCTCGGACACACCCGAGAGTCACATGTTCTTCCAGTGTGTTCTAAGGCTTGTACACATGGATCCCATAGGAGGCTGTGGGAAGCAAGGGTGTGTAACAAGGGCGAAGGGGATTTGTTAGGAAGGTTCTGATTGTACAGTGTGCCAGGGCAGAGGGCTGAGAACTGGGGGTGTTGCAGAAACCAAAGGAGCCAACTAATGCCCTAGCCTATCCTCAGGAGGCTGCTCAGGCCACCACTACAATAAATGACCTCTCATCCTCTTTATTGTTTGGTCACCGTGAAAGCTTAAAACCCTAGGACTCCTGTTGTTAGACCCTAAACATGTACGGGGTCTGGGTAGGGAAAGATAGGATCTCTACTTCTCAGATTAAAAAAAAAATGATCTAGCTATCATCTATCAATCTATATCTATTGATTTGTTTCTTTTGAAATTTTTTCTTACTATGTAGCCCAGGATTCTTATTTTAAACTATGTGTTCCAGGCTGGCCTTGAACTTGTGACCATCCAGGCTTAGCCTCCCCGGTGCTGGGGTTACTGGAGCATCACTACCACTGATTCCACCAAACTAAAGGATAAAAGTGTTTTGTTATCAGCATTTTGCCTGTAAAGGACAGATGAATCCCTGGGAAAATCAGAGCAGTTAGAAACAGGGACACCTGCTAGCCAAACGCCATCTGCTGTAGCACACTGTGGAACCTCGGAAGGGTTCACATCTTTTATATGAGCAACCCAGGGTGACAAGTTCTTGTTCATTAGCTTCTGAGTAATGGCCTACCAATAACAAATCTTCTTTAAATACTTAACCACGCCAGTCATCTGTGGCAGCATGAGCAAAACAATCTCCAAACAGTGGCTGAAAGCATTCCTGTCTCACACTTCATGTGGGTCAGGAGACCCCTTCTAGATTTTGCAGGTGAAGACATCACCTGACTGTCTCATCTGAAGGTGGAGTGGAGAAGGTGTTTCTACAGCCACTCATGGTTGATGGGGGAGGAATTTGGGTCCTTCCATGGTCTAGCAACCTTCCTCAGTCCTGCGCTGTGTAAACCTCTCCAACAAAGCCACTGGCTTCCTAAGAGCCAACAGGAGAGACTCAACTGTAAAGAGACTTTCGTCATTTCATCATCAAAGGGATGGCCCCTTGGAGTTGCTGAGCCCTGTGGATTAGAAGCAAGTGACTAGCTCAAGAAGAGGGGCCTGTGACGGGTGTAAGCACCAGAATGTAGGGACTTCAGGAGACTCCTCAGAGGCAGCCTAAACTCACGCCAGCCACACAAACCAGAATAATCATGCTGTATTCAACTGCAGTAAGTGTATTGACATTTAGTCACAAATAGTCTAGCTGTTCCGGTTGGTCCAGACAGCTCACAGGTGCTAAACCGGCATAGTCAACTAGTTGAGGTAGCAGAAACATTAAGAATTAGAAGAATGAGTTTGACCAGAGGACAGGAATGCCCACCATGTTTGAAGCTTCTGTTTGTCTTCTATTAAAAGATGGGGCCTCCAGAGCTACAGAGTTCAATCCACAGAGCTACTGGAAACAGCTGCCCTTGGTGGCCCTGCTGGAAGCCCGAGGCCAGCAACACTCTTGGACTCTCACATGGTCTCCCTGCTTTCTCAACCACACCATAGGCTCCTTGGCTAACTCCTCTCTTGTGCTTTTAAATTCTACCATTTGTTCTTCTTCCATGTCCCAGTCCCCCAGCCCACCTTCAAGTACATCTCCATATTTTTATATAAGCTCCATGGTGGATAAATTATGATATTTTTAGTAGCCTCCAGAATCCTTTTGTATCTGGAATGTTCTTTCTTCAGATTAACACATTTTGTTACAGTCATTGGCTTGGTTACTATTGTCACAGGGACACTTTAGCAACCTGTCAGGCTAGATTAATGTGTTCATATTCTCTCTGTGTGTCTCTCTGTCTATCTCTGTCTTTCCTACACACACACACACACACACACACACACACACACACACACACACACACACACACACACTTCATTAATATAGTTGTATCTCAAAGCAGAGTTTTTCTCTCATCTCTTGTCATAACAGCACTTAGACACATCAGTCTCAGGGTTTTTGCTGGGTGGGGGTGGGATTCTTGGCTTGCCAAATGCCTTTGTCCGGCTGAAAATCCACAAGGACCATGCATTCTTGTTGATATCCACATCATCATCATTGCCTCCCACAGGGACCTCAGATGCCGCAGGATGGGTCATTTTTCTCTGTTTAGTAATCAGTATTTCAAAATGTTCTAACCCTCTTCTTGCTTTTCCGAAGACCTGGCTCTTTCCTAATGTCTTCGACAGCCCTGAGGGAAAGCCACTCCCCAGAGAGCACAGAGGCCTGAGGACTCTTTCTGCCATCAGGAGTCATGCCCCATCAGTCTCCCCACGGTGCAGAGCTCTTCATTCCCTCGATGCCCTTTACTCACCCACACTGCTGTCTGCCTTCGTCAGTGTTCTGTTGCTGGGAGGAGACAATGAGCGCGGCGACTCTTATAAAGGAAAGCATCAGCTGAGGCTTCCTTCCAGTTCAGTCATGGCGGAGGGCAGGCAGTATGCTGGCAGGCGTGGTGCTGGAGAACAGCTGAAACATCGGGGTCTGCAGGCAGAAGAAGAGAAACCTGGGTTTGAAACGTCAGAGTCCACCCCCAGCAGCACACTTCCTCCAACAAGTCCACACTTTGTAACCCCTGTCATGTCATACCGCTCTCTGATGACTATGCAAATCAAACATATGAGTCTATGGGGCCATTATTCAAACACCACGTTGTCTTAACAGAGAGATGCCCACCTCACTTTCTTCTGTACACCAAGCTCTTCAGCACCTGCTGTGCTGTCTTCTCTAGCACCCCAAATGTCCCAAATCTTTCAGAAACTTCTCCAGTCACTGACCCAAGAGTAGAAACCTCCAGAGGAGAATACACAGCAGCTAGGGCAAACTGCATATACTACCCAAGTCCATAGGCTCAGGATCCATGAATGTGTAACTCAATGGACACTGCCCATAGTCCCAGAAGACAGCTGATTGCCCAGCTGACGATCCCCAGCCCATTCACCTGCTCCTCACCCTCAAACTTCTGTCAGACCATTTCTTGACCTCTACACACTTCCCTCTTCAAGAAACACAACCCCCTACACGACGCTCCTCAAGTTCAGTTCAGCTATTTTTGCCCACCCAATCCACGGTCCATCACTTACTGGGCACTCTGTAGTCAGGCAGAAACCTGAATCTAGGTAGCAACATTTATAGCTGTATGACTTAGAACAAGGCACCTAACTGCCCTGAGATTCAACTTCTTCGACTGAAGATAAGACAATAATATCTATTTCAGAGAACACGTTGAGAATTAAGTGATATAATAAATAAACATAAAGAGCTAAACTGAATGACCATCACATAATCTATGTGAAATGGATGAGTGTTGTTTCCGGGGCTGGTCACTGTGGGGAACCATCTCTCACCCTCTTTCACTCATCCTTGCTAGCCCATCCCATCATTTCTATCAGAGCTTGGCTCCCACAAATAACCTCCCTCTCAGCTGTGGGACATCCTCCATTCTTGATGAACTCAGCATATTCCACTCTGACCCAAACAGAACAAACAAAAAGCTGTCTTCCTGGATTCTGATTCTTCTTATATTTCAAGTGAAACTCTTGACTCTGTCATAATCACTCCCTGGAAACCATCCTCAAGAATCCCTGCCCACTTCCCAGCTTTCCAGGAGACATGGCTTTCCTTCAGCCAGAAGCTCCTTCCTACGCCAGGAGGAAAGAGACATGCTCCAAACCAAGATCTACACGGAAACAAGGATTCTCTTTACAGACCCAAGAAAGGCTGGCATCATTTAAACAAGAGAAGGTCTTATTAGGCTAGGATGAAGTTTGGTGGGAGAACACCTACCTAGCACATGTGAAAATCCTGACTTTGATTCCCAGCACCAAGAAGACACATATAGTCTCCTTTTTTCATTCAGTTTTCTCTTTTTCCCATTTCTGTCTCTCCCTGTCTCCTTCCTCCCATTCCCTGACCCCAACTGTCCCTCTTTCTCTCCCCCTCCAGAGATAGAGAGTAGCTGGGTGTGTGGCCTTTAGTCACTGCTGCTAAAGAGACTAAGGCAAAAGGATAGTTAGAACCCAAAGAGTTAGAGACTAGCCTGGGCAACAGCAAGAACAAACCAGCAGGGGTGAAGAGGTAGGAAGACCAGAACCCAGGGCCCAGTGCAGAAATTAAAAGTCATCCTAGGAGTTTGGAGAATGGTCTAGCAGGCCAAACACCTGTCATGTAAGCAGAAGGACCTGAGTGAGAGCCCTGAGCCCATCAAAAGTGGGCTCAAGTGCAGGTCTGTAATTCCAGTGTGCCTGCATGAGACACGGTGGGCAGGGACAGAATTCCTCAGAAGCCTGGGGGCCAGCTAGTCTGGCGGACGGCAGTAAACAACAAGAGGTCATGCCTCAAACAAGGTGGAAGGTGAGACCCAACACCCAAGTTTGTCCTATGACCTCTGTACATACATTCTGTGGTGTATGCACATGGGGATGTGCATGTGCACGCGTGCTTGCGCACATACACACACACACACATTTTTAAAAACCCATTGTAGCCTTTCCACAGACCCAGTGTCAATTCAAGAAAGACTACAAAAGTACAGCCCTTGAAAACACACAAAGGCAGATGAGGCCCAAGGAGCAGAGCTGCTGCAATGAGATGCTTCTCCTTGGGGTCTTTGTTGCAGGCCTGGTACCAACCGTGCAAAAGTGTTTTGCACACCTACAGATTTCCCAGTCCTTTCAAGATCAGGTGTCCTTTGCTGCCATCTGAAGATCCCCCCCAAACCTCAGGAGCCCCTGTCTAACTGCCTGCTGTCAGTACCCCATAAAGCAGGCCTAGCCTCCAGCTGCGTTATTGCAGTCTTACCTGGTGCCCTTGAAGTCTGCCCCAGACGCCCTGACCTGCACTTATCTCGCTCTTAAATCACATTCAGTGGGAGGAGGCGCAAGGTTGAGAGCTGACGGCAGTGTGTGTGTTATTTTGTGTCCAGGCAGACAGTGGGTCCTTTCAGAAAATGATGGTGCTCTCTTAGTCTCCCATCCAAGCACCCTATACCAAACCAGTAGGAATTTAATTAAGATCTGTTGATAGATTGAGTCTGCTACCTGGTCCTGCTCTGGAAAAAAAACCAAAAAAACAAAACAAAAAAAAACTTGTCTCTAAGCCCTTTGTCCTTGGCCATAGCAGGGACAAAGCTAAGGGAGACACAGGAGTGCAGGAGTGGAAGCCCACAGCACTGTTCTCTGAACCCCTGCAGAGTCCCACAACACCAACGCACGTTGGACAGTGTGCACCACAGTCTCTGGGCTCTGAGCTCACCATCACCTGGGTCTTGATCTTCTCAGTCTTGGGCCCCTGCCCAGCCTCTGCAGGTGTCCGCCCTCACTGGGCATGTAGGAGAGGGCTTTAATCAGTAGTCAATGACTGGTTCTGCCTGGGGCAGAATCAAGGGTCAAGGACTGACTCCTGTCTTAGAATGAGCCAGTGTTAGGTCTGCTCTGAACACCTTAGGCTGGATCCAGCATAACCTAACCATTTCAGGCCCTGGGCCTCTCCTGGGAACTTAGTTCAATGAGGGAACTACATTTGGTGCAGGGGATGCTCGGTTATGGGACAAAAGTCGGCCCTAGCTCTTGACTGGATAGTGGCTTAAAACTGGGCTTCTCAGCACTGGCCATTGTGTCCCCCCTCCATAATTCTCCATATTTATATGCCATATGGATATATGATTTTTCCCCTTAAACCATTGTTAAACTTGAAATCCAATATATTTTCAACTTAAGACTCATGAGAACAGACAAAAAACTGGTGAGGTAAAATTTTCACTTAGATTTCAAATGTTCATCCCAGCACAACCATCATCGTCTCAAATGCTGTTCTAACTGGATACAGTCAGCTTCAGTTTCAGAGAAGCGACCAAAGTATTTCCACTGTGAAGGTTAAAGGACACCCCTACCTGAGGCATGGGGGGCTGTGGGACAGGTGAGGAAGAGTATTTCCTGGTGCTCTGAGGTAGGTGGAGCAGTGTCCCCTGGTGGAGAGGGCAGTGTCCCCATGAGGCAGACGGCACAGGCAGGCAGGGGCAGAAGATGGCCATATTCTCTCACCTGGCCTTGGGAGCGTTTACATAAGAGCTGCAGTCTAATGATTTTTTTAGAAAAACACATTATGTCTCATATACTTTTCTCCATTTAAGTTCATAAAGGAAATAAATAAGAATCATTTAAAGAATAAAAAGGTGAACTATCCAAGAACAGTTAAGCCAGCCCCGACCCCCAGGACACTGAAGTACCCTCCTCCCCACCATGATGGCTCAGCCCATTGCCGCTACGGATGGGGTGGTACATGGACATCTGGGCTGGTCTCAGAAGCTTTGTGATTTTTGACCTTTATGTTCAGAGTTAAATTGATGAATATCTTTACTCTCCTCTCTCCAGTTCCAGGCTCCATCTAAAAGCACAAGTCATTGTCTTGGGGAGAAAAGGGGTTATTTAATCTTACAGCTCTCAGGTCCTCCATCACTGAGGGAAGTCTGGGGAGGAACGCAAGGCTGGAATCTGGAGACAGGAACAGAAGCGCGGAGGGACATGCTTACTGGTTTTCTCAGCCTGCTTTATTATACACCCCGGAATCACCTGCCTGGGGATGGCACCACCCGTGATGGGATGGGCCCTCCTGCACCAATAACAAATTAAGAAAATGCCCTACGGGTCATTATTATGAGGGCTATTTTCTCTGTTGTGCCCCTGTTAGATAACTCTAGCTTATGTCTCGGCTGACAAGAGAGGTGTGTGGGACAGGGAGTAACACGGCTCCTGCCTCCCAGCTGAAAGTAGACTTGGAATTGGCTGATGGCATTCTTCTTCAGCAAAGCCCAAAGGTTTGTGATTTTTGGACTTTATAATCAGAGTTAAATAGATGGATTAGCAAAACCCAAGGGTTTGGAGAGTGCCCAACAGTCAGGGAGGTAAAATGCAGATGGGATGGGCCCTAACAGCTTCTGATTTCCATCTGATACCTTGACAGAGACGCTCTCCACACTGGGTACCTTCTGTCTTGAGGACACTATGGTCAAGAGTCTATAAGAATGTCCTCTTCTCACTGTTTGTCACCATCTCTGGGACTCAGCCATTTGTATTCTCTTTCTCTCTCCTCCCTCTCTCTTTCCCCCCCTCTCATGCACACACATATACACACTCACATACATCCCTGTTCTCACCTTTCCTTCCTGGATGTTCCATACAAAGCCTGTGCGCCACAGAGTACTCACACCCCACCCTAATGATGTACCTGGCAGGGTGAGCGAGGACCTGGTTGAGTCACTGGCACTGATGGGGGTGGATAACCTGAAGGGCAGGATTCATCCCATGAGCTGGCCAAGGCTGTACTGAGAAGAAATGGCAGTTACCTTGGCCCTCCCAGACATATCCCTGGCTGACCTGGGTCATACAAGTATTGCATAGCAATGCTGCCCCAAATGAACCATTGAGGTGGGGATGGGCTGAGGATGCAGGAACTGGAGTCTCTTTCTGGCCAGCTCTGTACTTTGGTTTTAAGTGTAAAACAAATGTCAAGGGTTAGGACCATGGTCTGAGATGATGAATCCTCCCTTCACATTGAATTCCTAAATCTCAACACAGACACTTCTGGGATCTCTCCAAAAGGCTCATGTATTGAAGGCTTGGTCTTCCGGTGGTGGCACTAATGAGAGGTGATTGGCCCACGAGGGCACTGACTCTATTGATAGGTTTATTCACTGATGAATTCATAGCTTAATGCAATGTAGGCGGTGGGGCTTCATTAGAGGAAGTCACTGAGGTCACGCTCTCTGTCGTTTCATCTATGTTTGTCATCTCATCTCCTGACATCTCCCCTCATTCTTTCTGTATTCCACCAAGAGATAAGCCACTTTCCTCTAAGACATGATCCCTGTTATGTTCTGCCTCAGCACACTTGGGCCCCAAAGCAATGGAGCCAATGACAGTGGACAGAAACTTCCAAAGGAATCAGCCAAAATAAATGCTTCTCTTTTTAAGTTGTTTGGCCCAGATAATTTGCCACAGTGATGAGAAGCCAACTAACACACAGGAAGTGGGTAGACCATGAAGGTGAGACCCTCCTGAATGGGAGGCCCTAGACAGAAAGATTCCATCCTTCCTACCATATGGACCAGAAAGCTTCAGGCCATCGCCAGATGCCCGTTCTGTAGGTTCCTTCATCTTTGGAGCTGTGTGCACTGAATTGCTGTGGTTTATAAGATGCCCAGCTTAGAGTGTTTATTCCAGCACTCTGAACAGTGGTGACATCAATTTAGTCATTGTTGACAAGTACAGTCTTGTTTTCGCAAGACTAATATATAGAGTGCTGGTTTTCCTACAAAGCAACTTTCAGCCCATGACAGAAATGACAGCTAGGCTTTGTTCATACTGTTCACACAAGAATGAAATACCTTGGACTAATAAGCATAAAATTATTTCTCACCACGTAGAGGTTTGAAACTCCAAATTAAAGTGTCTGCAATGGTGTCTGTCTTAGTTAAGGTTTCTACTGCTGTGAAGAGACCCATGACCACAGCATCTCTTACAAAGGAAAACATTTAATTGAGGTGGCAGCTTGCAGTTTAGAAGTTCAGTCTATTATCATCACGGCTGGGAGCATGGTGGATGGTGGGGACCATGGCAGTATGCAGGCAAACATGGTGCTGGCTACATCTTGATCAGAAGGCAACAGGAAGTGTTCTGTGACATTGAGTAAACTTAAGCAAAAGGGACCTCAAAGCCTGCCCTGACAGTGACACATTTTCTTCAACAAGGCCACACCTCTTCAACAAGGCCACGTATAATAGTTGCCACTTCTTATAAGCTTATAGGGGCCAATTACATTCAAACTACCACAGTGTCTGATGAAGCTCCAGTCTCTTCTTCCAAAGGCACCTTGAATGTGGTATGTGTCTAAGGAGAAAGATAGACATGGTGTCTGCAAGCGAGGAAGGTCAGAAGGGCCAATGGGTCCCAATGCTGAGAAAAGTCTCTTTTTATAAGGATATACAGTTGGGGTGAGTCATAGAAGCTAGCTGAGCTTGCTTTGGGTCAAAACTAATGACACATATCTTTATAGGGAAAGATGGCTGGAGCTATTTGCTCTCCAGATCATACAGACATGGTTTCACTGCAGCGAGGCTCCATGGGCATTTGCAGGAATAACATAATGCTATGATTCAGTCAATGAAGTTATATGTCATTGGCAAGATTCTTCTTCATGTATCTGTGGGAGGAGTGTAACAGAGGATTATGGATTCTCAAGTTGTATGCGTTTGCCCCTGATAGCACAGTGCCCACACCTGGGTACTATCAGTCTATCTGCAAAAGAGTTGCATCAAGATCATGTTTCTGGTCCTGGGGATACCGTTGCCCTGAAGTAATATCAGAACTTGCTCTCAAAGTAGAGGCAGGGATCTATTGGGAAAGAGAGCGGAGACCAAGCTAAAAGACAACCTTTAGTATTCTCCTGGAGACATCTTTAGAAGGGCAAAGAGTATGACTCTTCAATGACTAGTAAGCAGAGAAGATGGAAGACTAGGCTGTGTGGCATTTTTCTCAGAAGCACACTCAGTTTTATGACACTGAGTTATGTCGTATGTTAAGACAAAATACGAAAGGACAGATTCTGAGGATCTGGATTCATAGCCAGTATGATTAGACCTTACCATGGGATAGGTGGTGGGTATGGTAGCCCTTCTAAAGATGAGCAGCCAGTGGGAAGGCTAGGCAGAGCTGCAAGACTTTCCTAATGCTTTCTGGGGCCATGAATACAAACCATTAGGTGTTTTCATGGAACTAGCATGGCTGACTTCAGTGGTGAGTAGGATCTTTCGCCAGTTTTGAACTCAGAGTGGCCTCGGGCCCAGTGCGCATTCATGCTGAGAAACTGAATGGAGGGTCAGCAGCGAAGGTAAACACAGCATGGTTGGGTTCTTTTGGACCCCTGCTGGCTGCACTGCTTCTCTCGGGGTGTGGGGTGGGGTAGGGTGGGGACTTCTCTGGACTGTGGGAAGCCATCACTTCTGTCGCCTGTTGTGCTTACTCTTGACTCTGCCTTGACACAATTCTTCACAATTTGGGGAATGTTCTACCATAAAATTCCTGGCTTGAAGCAGGAATAATACAGTGCAGCAGAAATATGATGTATATTTAGCATGACATGTAAATATTTTATAGAATCTAAAGTAAATAATGTATACATTTGAAAAAGTCAGTGTAAATATTTGATAGGCCTCAGTACAACTGGCAAGCGAAGAACTCAGTGTGCTTGGAGCTAGGGACAGAACCAATGGCAGGCAAGGGCAATGTCAGTGGAGGTTGAAGGATAACCTGGTTATGTCTTCCAGAGACATCCCTTCTTCTCCCTCTGGCTGACAGCTGCTTTGAGCACCCAAACCTCAACATTTAATATTCTCACATGATTTATCAGCAGCAGCAGGAGCAGCACACCTGGCCTTGAGGGCTGCCAAAGGCAGCTGCGTGTAGGATCCTAAGTGACTGGCTGAGTTCTCTTTCTTTGTCTGTTTGTTGTCTTACTTTCAGAGCATACACCAGGAGGCTCTGTCTTGAATATTCTCATCCCCAGGACCTGCGACAACACCATCGGTGTGGATGCATGTGAGCCTAACACCATCGGGGTGGCTCTGGATGCATGTGAGCTGAGACCCAATAAAGCAGACGAGAGAGCCCAGCAAGCCTGCTCCAGTCTGCAGCCCTAGTCCCACCCGGGAAGGGCAACAGTTTTCACCCACGTGTGATACAAAGCTTGAGTGTGACTATTCCAGTTGGTCATAGTAAGTGGCAGAAGGGTATCTTGATGAGCTGCTGTCTGATTGGATACGGTATCAGTGTGGGGTTTCAGACCCCAGGAACCAGGATTCAACTCACAGTCCCAGAGCTGAGGGAAGAAAAGACCCAAAGAGGGTTGTTTCAGCCTGGTATCTCCACCACCCAATAGGTGTGAGGAGAGAGAGATCCTAGGGAATTGCTGTTATGGGTTATCCCTCCACTTGGTGAGTCTTGTGAAACCCGGGAAGACACCGTACCCTACAATCCCAGTTAGTTTTCAGATATGCTAATGGGCTTTGCTCATCAGAGTGGTGTGGTGTGGAAGGCACAAGGAGAATGAAGAGAGCCTAGAACCTCGGTGGTTCCCTTTCTGATATTGTTACGGCAGCATCATACAGCTGAGTCATACATACAACTGTGGTACAGTCCAACCTGGTTTACAGACAGAGCTGGCGTTCTCTGTAGGATGGTCCCAGCAGAAGCCTGGGTTGTCTTGCCATTGTCTTCAAGGGAAAAGACAGCTATCCTCCCTATTCTGTCCAGCAATGGTCTGAGGGGCTTTAAATTCCATGTAAAACACACAGGCAACTATACAGATCAAGCTGCTACTAGGAGCAGGCCCAGAAGCTGAGCGACTTCATGTGGGGCTCTCTGAGGATGCAGAACCGAGGGCACAGTCAGGGTGCCAGTGCCACAGGATGGGGTTTAAAGAGATACTGAGGCCTGTGAAGGTCAAAGTTTCACGCTGGGTCCTTTTCCAAGGTCAGGTGTCGATGAGGACATGCTGTGTCTTTTTCTCTCTGCCCCATGAGCAGGTCCTCACGTCCTTACCAGTTCCCCTTCCTTCTTCGTTCATGATGTGGACCGAGCAGTAGAACCCTTCAGGGCAGATTAAAATCATTCTGGGCAAATGTAGGAGACTGAGGTGCTGCCCAGACACCAGCACATTCCCTACCCCAGCCAGGGCACCTCAGACTCTGTAGCAGGACTGAGCTGAGTTTGGGAACCTGAAGCCAAGCAATACAATGAGTCCTCAGAGAAACAGTGCTGGGTGTTTCACACAGCTCCATGTGAAGGCTCAGACATCTTAGTGACATTGTGGAGACCATGGAAATGAACTCAAGGACATAAAGTCTCCTTTCTTTTGGCCCTTTTTGGTTTTGTTTCTGTTTTAGTCAGTTTTCTATTGCTGTAACGAAATACTCAATATAACTAATATTCAAGATAAAAGGTTTGCTTTGGCTCTTGAGTTCTGTGGTTCCTTCTGGTGGGTGCTCAGAGGCAACGGTGAGGAGTGTATGGCTGGAGCACACAAGGTCACTTTACCTGCCAGTGTTGGAGTGGGAGGAAGCCACAACAATTGCAAACAAGAGAGCGGGGTCCTGCTAGGTCCCTATATTCCCTCCAAAATCACACTGCCAAAGATCTTTAGATCTCCTGCAAGGGTGACACTCCCAAAGGTTCCACACACCTTCCTCTAGTACCACCCTCTGAGCCAAGTCCTTAACATGGGCCTATGTAGCATGTTCAACATCCAGACTACAGAGATCTTTCAGTGGGGGCTGGCTCCAGACTACAGAGGTCTTTCAGTGGGAGCTGGTTATATCTTTCTGTCTGTATGTTAAGAAGCCAATTCAAAGAATGAAAGGGATTCTGTTCAGTTTCATTTGGACAGATAAACACTCAATGAGCAACTATGGGTCTCTCAACCTCCATGATCCAGAGGTGAGAAACACCCATTTAACGCTTGTGTGGTGAGTGTTAGAGACAAAGGCACAGAGTACAGGAGCAGCAGGCAAGGCAGGCTCCCAAATTAAAACAAGCAAGCAGTAACAACAAGAAAGGTAGGGAAGCTACCTGGGGATGGTTACAGCAGATGCAAGTGATCGTGTCTCTTGCCCCATTCCTCAAGGCTTCAGAAGAACTGACTAGAATGGTGAGGGAATGAATTAAAAACAGACAAACACAGAGAAATACAAGACCACACAGCTTTCTTTAAATGCTGGGACCAGGTGGAGTGGCTGCAGCACCCTGACAGCTTGGGTGCTTTGTGTATTCAGAACTGAACAGAGGGCAGGGTTATCACATACAGCTGGACAAGGAGACAAGGAGGTGCATTATTATGTACAGAAAAGTGAGGCGAACAGAGTTTGTGGTGTACAGATGGATTAAGGAGATGGTTTAGCCAGGCGGTGGTGGCGCACGCCTTTAATCCCAGCACTCGGGAGGCAGAGGCAAGTGGATCTCTGTGAGTTCGAGGCCAGCCTGTTCTACAAGAGCTAGTTCCAGGACAGGCTCCAAAGCCACAGAGAAACCCTGTCTTGAAGAACCAAAAAAAAAAAAAAAAAAAAAAAGGAGATGGTTTAGCTAGTCTCAGTTGGGGCAGTCTCTGTTGGAGAGCAGTCCTAGAAGGCTGTGAATATCCAGGGAAAGAAAGCTACGGTGGGCATTTTCTGCGCACACTGTCAATTGCATTCAGTCATTCAAGGAAGGCTTTGCCATCCCTTGGAGGCTCACCCTGGGGCAAAGACTTTAATACCCCCGTGGGTCTGAGGCTACTGGGCTCTTTACATGGCTGTGCCCATTCACAGCATGCATTCACTCAGGACTTCTTTCATGCAGGGCTTCCTTCACTCCCCACTGTCTCTGTGTTTGCATGTTTAACCAGCATGACCACTTCCATATAAACTGCACAGCCAAACCCAGGTTTAGAGTAAGATCACCAATCTAAAGAGACAGCTTTGCCACTCCCATCGGCATTGGTTAGTATGATGGTTGATGTCAATTATCAACATGACAGAATCTAGACTCACTTGGGAGTTGGGGCTCTGGGCACACATGTTGAGGATTGTTTTGATCATGTCATGGGATGATCCATCTTAATTGTGGATGAAACCTGAGCTATATAAGTGGAGAAAACAAGCTGAGCACTAGCATGTATGCATTCACTGCTCTCTGCTCTTGGTTGTGAACACGATGTGACCAGCTACCTCAAACTCCCTCTCTGGGGCTTTCCATCATAATGTAACCTGAAATTGTGAACCCTTTCACAATTAAGTGACTTTTGTCAGGATTATCACAATAGCAGAGGGAAGCCAAGATAGTATAGCTACTTTCTGCAATAAACACTCCTCTGCTGGTGCTCATCAAGCATGGTGAATGCTTCTTCCAGGATCCTGGCAATTCAGTGTGGCTCAGCTGGTTTCTGCTCCATATGGTGACTCATGCTACCCTGTGGAGTTCCTGTTCTAAGGGCCTCACTTTCTTTGCTACCAAGTTACCTACCATTGGGAACAGGAGAGAGAGGTTGAGAAGATCCATTTGCTTTGGAGCGACCTCAGTGCCCAGAAGTGACCTATGTCTGTTCCCATCTGCTCACTTTCTATCTGCTCAACAAGGCAGGTGGCCTTGTTCTAGTGGCGAGGGACCTGTGAGCACCCAAAGGATGCTGATGACTGTAACTCATTGGCCATACCAGCAATGTCAGACCAGCTAGGTCACCACACCTCCAAGGACATCAGATTCTCCTAGTGAAACAAGAATGTTTGTTTTGGGGCCCTGCACACATACTGGATGCCTGGGAACACTACAGTCACAAGCTGTCATGGCCAAAATGGTCAGCATCTAGCAGGGACACTGTGAAGCACGCGCTGGTCTGGGAACATAGTTGTGGCCCACAGCGTCTACCTCTTGCCTTGAGAGACTAACAGTTCATCCTCAGAAGAGAACAAGGGTGGGGTACTGCTTACTCAAAATGTTTAGACCAGAAATGTTTGATTTAGGACTTTTTCATCCCCTAGATTTAGGACATTTGCATGTAAGTAATGAGATATCAGATATGGAGCCCATTTCTAAATAATAAATCAATTTATTTTCATGTAAGCATTATAAACACAACCTGAAGGTAATTTCATATTTTCACAATTTTATGTATGAAACAATTTCCTGGTATGAGGTTTTCTTTTTTAAATTTTACCTTTCTTTCTTTCGTGTGTGTGTGTGTGTGTGTGTGTGTGTGTGTGTGCTCACACATGTGGAAGTCAGGAGGCCAACTTCAGGAATTAGTTCTCTTTTTCCACCACGTGGGTCCCAGGGATCAAATTTGGGTTGCCTGGCTTGATGAGAGACTCCTCTGCCTGCTGAGCCGTCTCGTTGGCCCATGGTGTGGGGTTCTACCTGAGGTGTCACATCTTTCCTCAAAAAAGTTCAGGTTTTGGTTTTCAAAACAGAGGTGTTCGACCTGCATGATGTATTGCAGAACTTTTCTGTTTTTCTTACTTTTGAGGCTGGGGGTCTGTGCGCAAGGGATGGGACATACAGGTTTGCATATGCCAGCATCCTGCCACCACACACCTGTCAACACAGCCACTTGCAGATTTTCTAGGCTTTCTAACCAAGAAATACTGTAAATTCTATATATATATGGAAAAGGTATAAAGTATTTACACAATTCTCTAAGCAGATGAATCAATGGTTGCCTCTAACCAGTTGGGTCTCATGTGTTTTCTTGGGAAACTGACATGCCCCACCCCATCTGCAGTTAACAAAAGATCGGTCATGAGGAATGACCTTGCCCTGCCACTTTGCTTCCAGAGAGTGAGGTGGTCCCACATAAAACACTCTGTTCCTTGGTCCACATGCCTTGAAAATTATATGCTTTCAACTGGAAGGATGAATGCTCATGCTATTTTATAACCTGCTTCTCAGAGCCTGTGGCCTTTTAGCCCCCTCCCTGCTTTGAGTGCACAACTGTCTCAGAAAAGAGATTATACCTCAAAGGACTCTGGAAGTAATCTCTGAGCATTTGCATTGGGCAGGAAAACAGTGTCTCCCACACAGGCTGGATGTTGTCACCCTGCACCGCATTCGCCGCTGAAGCCAGAGAGTGGTGGTGTTTTTACAGACAGGATTTAAAAAAAAAAAGAATCAAAGAAAGATAAAATTTATGGGTGCCCCCATGGCCCTCTCGGCACCCAGGCAGCAGTCTTCTCTGACACCCTAATCTTCAGTGTTAAGGCTATAGAAGTCCCAGGCTGCCCTTTTGGAAACCTAAACCGAGGCCATTTAAGAGAAATCAAAGGGCAGATATCAGACAAGCTATGCCTCTTCCATCATCCATTCTGTTGTCTATGTAATCCTTCATACTTTAGTCTGAGAGATCACTTGAAATTCTGGGGGCCTCTCAGCAGATTATCTATAGTTGTCGAGGCTTTGAAGTCTAGGCCGCTGGCATCTCATTACTGACAGAGATCAAAACCAAAGCTGCAGAGTGTCCTTGCCTGGAGGGCCTCCTTCTCACAACAGAATCACTAGATTACCAAGTCTGGGCCAAGTCTAGGTACTGCCTGCTCAGCAACAAATTGCCCCTCCCACCTCCTGCCAATCACGTTCTGTTTTTCCCTTAAATCAAGGAAGTCAGAGTCAGCCATGGCAGTTCTTACCTAAGTGAAGAACATATTTGCAGCCCACCAGACAGAAAAATATCGAGTCTCCCTGGGGCTGACGCCCGAAGTGTTTAGAAAGGAAAATGTTTCAGCAGTAGGGTGCAGCTAGTCCTTTACTTAGGTCTGAGCTTGTCTTTGAGCAGGCTCAGGGGTACCTGGGCTCTAATTCATGGTATGTGTGCTGCACTTTAGTTAGCATAAGGTCTCTTATCTTACATTCTGTCTTGGTGGGCTTTCCTCAATGGTAGGAAAAGATCCGTCAGAAAGCTATTCTGATTGCTGCTCAGATTTTCTAGAAAGACTCTCGCTCCTGGACAGCTGCCCTGAGATGAGGTCATCACGCTCCGCCACAGGCTGTCCGGAGACACTCTTCTCTTGTACTGGCCATTCTCTTAGGAAATGCCATTGCTATTGCTCGTGTTTAGGTCAGGGTCACTAATGGAAATGTTCTATGTGTGCTCTCAAATCTCATTTCTGCGCATTTGGGTGAGCCTGTCTCCTGCCTCACTAAGGCTGCTGGGGAAGGCTGGGTGAAGAGGATGTCTCTGTGGTCCCAGTGTAAGCTCAGTCTTGTAGTTCACATTTGTCCAGTTGGCTCTCTGCCAGCCCTCACTTCCCGCTCATCTTGCTATCTGTAATCTCACTAGTGAATTTGTTTCCTTAGTGTGATGGACTTTTAAAAACCGGTGGTGGCACATGCTTTTAATCCCAGCACTCAGGAGGCAGAGACAGGCAGATCTCTGTGAATTCGAGGCCAGCCTGGTCCACAGAGTGAATTCTAGAACAGGCTCTAAGGCTACATAGAAACCCTGTTTCAAACAAACAAACAAAACAAAACAAGTCAGTGGTTAGAGACTCCACCAATCCGAATCCGCCCCTTCCTCTCAGCATTTCTCCCGGCGTCATTTCTTCTGTCAAGTATAATTAGGTCTGACCTCCTTCCTCTTGCTTGCAGCCAACCCTATCCTTCATGCTCATTGGAAGCCCCAGGTCTGGCTCCGCCTTGTGTGTGTGTGTGTGTGTGTGTGTGTTAGTTAGCATTAACGGACATGCATACACCAACAACAATGCCAGGCTTGTCTCTGTGCAGCTTATAGCTACCCTATCATAGTTTCTTCTTCTGATATGTTCAATTTGTAATGAGTTGATCACAATGCAGCCCCACGGAAGCTGAGTCCCATTTCTGTTTTAGTCCCAGAGAGTCCTGCCATCATGGGTCTTATTCAGATTCACCACCACTTAACTAAAGCAGGTTGGACTCTCTCATCACGGCTCTGATATCTGGTTTGAAACATATTGAACCCATCTTGCTCATTCATCCAACTTCCTTTTTTCCCCCTCCCAGACCACAAAGTTCTTGGTCATTTACTATACTGAAAGTATAGTAAAGACTTTTAGAAAGGATGAGTGGAGAAGAAAGGAGGAGTAGAAAGTGGGTGCCCCCAGTCACAAGGGCAGAGTCTGAAGGCATTGTTGACCATAGGAAAAGGGGATCTAGTGGAATCCTACTAAAACCTGCTAGAAGTCAGCCAAACACTCTGCATTAAAGGCATTTCTATTCAACCAAGGTTTTGAGGGTATGCTTCTGTAGTCAGAGATCATCCTTACACACACACACACACCTAGAACACATATGCGTGTATACCACCTATAGTCCCACTGACCTCAGAGACTCCATGTTGAGGTTTGTGTTTGCTTCTTTAGGTGATGATGCCTAAAACATCTCAAATCCCATCCCAGTAACAGTCCCCCAGGAACAGTCCCCCAGGAACAGTCCCCCAGGAACAGTCCTCCAGGAACAGTCCTCCAGGAACAGTCCCCCAGGAACAGTCCCCCAGGAACAGTCCCCCAGGAACAGTCCTCCAGGAACAGTCCCCCAGGCAGCCAAGCAGGACTGCTCCAGTGACTAGGGGCATTTGGGGCTCATGACATAAGTGGCACAAATTCAATGGGGAATAAATCAGTGTGGATATTTGGGGCCCTTCTTTATGAACAAACACTCAGGATGCCCGTTATCTTCCTCTTTGCTCACTTACTGTTTGATGACTTCCCAATAGGAAGGGCACATACTTCAGATCCAATCACAGTTTAATGAGCCTGCCCATCCCTGATGCCCCAGGAAAATGTATACCTCAAGACGTGTCTGTAACAGCCATCTGCAGGTGAAGCAACGGGGGAATGTAAGCCAACTCTTCCATCATCTGCTTTTGCTCCTGTTTCCAGTCTCAGGCCAGGGTCCATTTCCTTCTGGTGGGGTGTTGCTGATAGTCCTGCCCCTTGGAAGCAAAGCTGTAGGGGCTGCTGAATCCTGCATCTGGGACACAGGAGTCAAGTTTGTGTTTCTTCTCCTTTGCTGTCCTTTGTGAGAGAGACGGAGGGGAAGGCAGAATTTTTTAAAGAAGCCTTGAAAAATATTTGCTTTCGAACTGAAGTTTTCATGCCCCCGCCCGGTCTTTTCCAATGGGTCTGCTCTGCGCAGGCACAGAGCTGGTGCTGTCTTCCTGCTCAGCTCCCCAAAGTCACTGGCTCCACCCACAGAGTCATTGAGCCTTCTCCTTAATGGGTATCGCTTTCTGATCAGTTTGTGGCTCTGGACACTCACCTGTCTTCTCTGCTAAAGTCTAAGTTCCTATGGGGAACATTCCAGATCCATAATGCAGAACCTAATGCCAGTGATCCACTCACTGCCCTGAAGTAAAACCAGTCTGAGTTATAATTCATGCCATGTCACCCAAGAGCAGAGCCCTTTTCTAGTGAGGCTGGTGAAGCCACAGCTAGAGGTTTCAGAGATCACCATGGATGTTTTCTGTGAGAACGTGAGAAGAACTTGGACGAATCTGCAAAGCCCCTGCTGTTAGCAAGGTGTGTCCAAGTTCAGTCCCCGCTCACACTCAGTCACTGGCAATAGTCCTTTATTTTCCCTGTTTTCCTCATAAACAAACTGAAACAGTACCTACATTAGAATGTCATGAGAACTATGAGTCAGAATCCACAAAACTCTGGAACAGAGCCTAGACTATGATGAGGATGTTCCTCTTCTTTGAGAAAGATTTACTCAGTGTAGCCTTGGCTGTCCTGGAATTTGTAGACCAGGCTGGCCTGGTGTACACTTTTAACACTTGATCATTCCTAGGACATAGGAAAGAATCCTCCTTCTAGCCGTCAACTTTCTCTGTATTTTCTAGATTTTTTTTTTCCTGTCTGGTAAGGAGTCACCGACAGATGAGGAAGGGACGCCAGCTGTTATTCCCACAGAAGACTCTCAAGGCAGGGGCTAAGTGTGCTGTGGTTTTCCTTCTCTTCCTATTCCTCCTTCCATCTCTTCTTCTCCAAAGGTGGTGGCATTATCATTCCGAATGCAGTGAAGACTTATGAAGCTTTGAGAGTACTGTCATATAAGCCAGCTTCCCACCACACGTCCCCATACATTCCTATGTCCTTTCTCTTTCTTCCCGCACCTCTGTCTGGGATGATTTCCCCTCTCACTCTTGTGTCTGTATTCTCCAGCCTTCTGATTCTATGTTCCTATACTTCCACCTCACCGATACTCTCTTTTACTGTGTCTATCTTGCTCTGATCATGTTGCTAGATCCTAGTTCTATGCTTTGCAGTTCTAGAACTTTCGCTTGGTTCAATTTGTCTCTGTTCTCTGCATTTTTCAGTTCTCTTCCAAAATGCTGAAACTTGTTTCTGTTTTACTCCAGTGAACATAGTAAGCATGGTCATGTCATCAATGTGTCTGGTAGCCCCAGCATCTGGAGTCCCTACATGTTGACACATTCTCTGTTTCCATTTATGTTATCTGATTTCCTTTTTCACTAGAATATCTTTTCATTTTTATCTTGGTCACTAGACCTGAAACATTGTAAGAATGGCACACTTTTCCTCTAGAGAATGATTTTATTGTTTGTTATTTTCTTTTTCCAATAATCTCAGCACAGTGGTGCTCCTGGGGTACCTTAATCCAATTCAGGGTTGGAATCTTCCGTGCCACTCAGATGATTTGGAGCTGAGTGGCCATACACATGGGGCCTGATGTGCTTTTTTTTTCTGGTGTTCATCTTTTTGGAGCTCAGCTGAAGATCAAAGGATTTGCCAGGGTCCTGCTCACACTTAGTGAGCTTTTGACACCTGAAGGATCACATTAGGTGCCATTAAAACATAGCTTTGTCCTTTCATACCTGTGAGGTTCTGTCTTATTCTTGATCTGATTAAATCTAATCTTGGTCAGCTTTTTGTTGTCTTTGAGATTTAAAAAAAAAAAACCCAACATTTCTCCAGGTTTTCTGATTGTCGTTAGCATGAGGATTACCTCAAGATGGATTAGCACCCATAATCTTCCCACTGAGACATTTTTCTAGTGTTCTATGAACAGAATAACTACAAGATACATAGCTGGCTCCCACCTCGGGGAATGAGCAGGGTGAGTATACAGATGGAACTTATCTTTGCAGGGTCCCATCTCTTGTCTGTTTCAGGAAACTTAATCATAATATACTCAGAATCTCTTAAATCTTCAAAACTATGATTTATTAGTTCAGGTTTCTTCAAAGAGAAAATCATAATACCCAGAGAATAGAATTCCTTAAGGTTATGGAAATTTAAAAGGACTGAAATTGCCCAACATTTTGTGCTAAGCCTTCTTCTAATAGCTTTATATTTATTAGGAAAAAATTTTCACAAGACTAAAGCCAGTGATTTGTCTCCATGGTCATATAAGAGAAAAAGATAGACAGAGAGAGAGAGAGAGAGAGAGCAAGGGGGAGAAGGGGGAGAAGAAGAGGAAAGAGGGAGGAGGCTAAAGCCCACCTGTGACATCAAAATATACTCAGGAACTAGAACTATATTAGCATTTTATAAAAGATAATTTAGTTTAAGGTGCTATTATCATCATGGACAGTTTATATCTATATGAAGAAATTGCGATAGGGCATAAAAACCCTTGCTCTGTGTGTGTGTGTGTGTGTGTGTGTGTGTGTGTGTGTGTGTGTGTGTGTGCGGGCACACGTCAACAATAGAGGGCCAGTCTCTTCTCAGTTAACATAGATGTCACTGAGTATCTACCTGTAGAGTTTGAAAGACAGAACGTGGTGCAAGGCTGTTAAGCACTCTGTGATAGTTGTCAGCTCTAGAGCTGGAAATGGTAAACAAAAGGAAAAAAAATGCCAAAACTCAGAAGCTTCAAGAAAGTGTGAAGCTGCAGAGGGGAACCCATTGACATCACAGGAACTTGGAAAAGAGGCTTCAGGCTGCCCTTCATCCTCTGAGGAGTCCTTGTCAGTGCATCAGGGATAAGGATGTGTGAGGCTAGTTCTGGAAGAGCTGTTCTAGAACTAGTGGTTGCTGTTGCCCAGGGAATGAAGATCAGACTGGTCCTCTGCCCTCCTCAAGTCTCTGCCTACTATCCTGTACTGGCAAAGCCTCACAATGAGCTGTCTGGCAAAAGGGATGTCAGTATAGCCACACAGGCCTATTCATGAAAGGGTGGATTTAAACTTGACATACTATGTTTTTATGCCCAGAATACCGTGTTTGCCACACTGAGTCTGCTTCATTTCAGGAAGTGGTCCCTGTGGAGTTTGGAGTTTCAGGTATGAGATGTGTTTCCAGCCCAGGTGCTTACATTGGTTTTAACTAGATGTAGTATGTCTAAGTAAGAAATGCAGGTAGGTACATGGATGCACATGAAAAGAAAGTGAGCCTTCAGAATATTAACTGAATATGAAAGCTGCTTTAAGAAGTAAAGCCTACTTAGTTCTCTTTCTGTTTTCAACCCTTGTATATTTTACTCTCAGATGAACCAGCCTTCAGTTAGCTTGTTCAACAATACACATGCCATTAACTTGTGATACAAGACAATGTATATGTAATACAAGCAGACAGCAATTCTTTCTCCTATGTTCCAACCCCAGCAACAGCTGAACCATCAGCTCACTGTCTGCAGACTGAGGTAGTCAGTGATTCATGTGCTCTAAGCAAGCCTCTATCTAAATACAGACAGTGTGCAGGGCCAAGACTAGGGCACCACCCTCAATTAATCTGGACACTCATAAGCAAACAAGGGTCCTTTAACTTTAGCTCACTACTTTCTCTGTCCTTTTCTTTGTCATCTTGTAAAGACAAGCTTTAATTGTATATAAAATGTTTCATTACAATATATGGTACAGTGGTATCTAAATTGCTTTTTATTATTATAGAGTCGTTTATGCCATGTAATGTTTGTTGTTAACCAGGCATTAAATTGGGTTTGGGAATCTTATGTCACATGGAATCACATTGTAAAGGTGATGTTTATTTCACAATGGAATGAGTCATTCCTATGTGATACAAGACCCAAGGCTATTGAAAGCCAACTGAAGAGACAAGAGCCCTATATTCTAGAAATTCACACTTAAAATCAGCAGCACAGGGCATAATATCCCTGAAGCTAAACCCTCTTTCACACTAATCATCATAGAACATTCCCAAATAAACACTCTAAAATAAATGAATCTGTTGGGTATGACACTCCTATTATCTCTTTCTGTCATTCCAGCACATGATTAGTTACAAGACTGTTGGCATGTTGGCGTGAGAAAGTAGAGTTCTCAAGTTTATAGAAGACAAAGTCTTCTTGGGCACCATGGAGAGAGGAGACAACGAGTAGGATGAGGGGACATAGCAGTCCATCTTTTGAAGACCACATTCATGGGTATCACCATCTCCAACCCTATGATCTGGAGCAAGGATAAACACCTAGGACACAAGGCCTCCCTATGGCCGTTTTATCTCAGGGCACTTAGCATCTTCTGCTATAGAAAATTTGTCCCGATACTTAGTAATTCAACACTTCTTACTCTACATATTCTGTGGGTCTGTAATTAAAGATGGACAGGTGACTCTTGGTGGCTTGGGTTCAAGGTCTTACAAGAGGTTGCAGTTGAAGTGTTGGCTGGAGTTGCAGTCTCATCTCCAGGACTGGCAGGAGAAATCTGCTAGTATTCCTCACGTGATTGGATGCAGGAGGTCTGAGCTCCTACTGACTGTTGGACCAAAGCTTCAGTTCTTACCATACAAGTCTCTTTAGGGAACTACTCACATCTTTGTGGCTCACTTCCCAAGACACACAGAGAGAAAGGGAGAAGGAGAGAGAGGGACTGAGTTCAGAAGGAGGCTGACACAAACTAACCTGCTGTGGAGGTTCTAGTTGTCTCACCAAACTGTCCTGGAACTTTGTGGTAGGACTACAAAGGGCTAATGACAACAAGAGCAGACATCAATGGTGTCATGTGTGCAGAGTCCTTTTCTCCATATTTCTTTCAAATCTTTCTTTTACATTTGCAACAAAGTACTGGAACAGAGACAGAGGATGCTGGAAGATTGGGATTTTTGTTACACACAAAGTCATGGCAACAATATCTGTCTAGCAACTTCCATATGGGTGGCCCTAAGCTGGTATCAGGTAGACTGTGGACGCCATGGCTGCAGGGTCTAGACACAGCTCCTGGTACTGAGATGGGGCAATGAGTCAGAATCATGCAGAAGTACAAGAAGGAAAGATGTAACACATATAGAGGACGACGTGTTTGCTCTGGGCCAGGAATAATGGGTGCCATTTAGTATTTAAATATTTTAATTTCTAATTGATAATTTGAATAACGAGTTTATGATACATTGAAATCTAGGGAGCCTACAAAGTCTTACATTTTCTAAGGATCATGTGTCTTCTATGGACCATAACACACTACAAAGGAAACCAGTGGGACCTCATGATTGAGGAGTTTTCTGAGCTGATCAAGATAGCCTCATTAAGTCCCAGGGAACAGGACTGTCAGTCTCATTGTACTTCAGTGAGTACAGTGGCTGATGTGACTTTGAACTTCAAGTGCCTTCCTCTGTGTCCACATCAAGAAAAAGGCGTGGCTTTCTCGGTAGCTCTTCTGAAATTATGCTCAGCTCCACACTGTTCTGGTCTGCCTGGCCCCACTTATTTTTCCCTGAGATGTGTGCTACCAATTACCCTGAAGATCCACCCAACTCAAGATATTCTACTGTGCTCCAGCCCATGGGATAGCAAAAAATGCCTCATAATTCGCAATCAACTTCAACTTGCCTCACAGTAGAAGTCCTCTATCTTAAACACCAGAATGTTGGTTGAGGAAAAACCATGATGAATTTGTTCAGGTTTCCCCCTCCCCCATGGAATTTCTAAGCTTCTTTTAAAAATGTTATATTAAACAAAGCATTTCTTTCTCCTTTTGTTATTTCCTGTGTGCAGCGTTATTTCTTCCTTCACCGTCTTAAAGGGATAGCTTTGAAGCAGATAACCATATGCAAGCTGAGATCTGCTGAGTTCATTCCCTCTGCAGAAAGCTAGTGTGCTCTAGAACATTCCAGGAGGAGAACAGTATCAACACGTTTGCAGTCTTGGCAGAAATGCAGAACTTCCATCTTTCCTTCAGATTCACTGAATCAGAATTTATATTTTGGATCAAGATTCCCAGACAATTTCTACCAACCTCCAGATCAGTAAGGGTAGAACCTGCATTGAAAACTGAATATAGTTGTGCCTCTGAGCAGTGTGTGCATCCATATGAGTCTCCATCTCCCTGTCAATCACCGTTCTCCTTCTCTCCTTACTCCCCGTGCCCTTCCCTACTCTTTTCCCCCACCCTGTCCCTTATCCTCCTCTCTCTTCTCCTCTCTCCCCATCTCCTCTCCTTTCCCCCCTCACCCTCTCTTCTTCTTCTCCCTGTCTACTTCTCACCTCCTTCCCCTCTCCCCACTTCTTTTCCTCTCACCTACATTTGTTTGATCATTTTTATTTTTCTATGGAAATACTGAAGCAATCGTGACTTGTTTTTGTTTTTCCCATCACTTGGAGCTGAGTCCTTTCATCTTTGATTCAGCCAATTTCCTTCAAAGCTAAATACTAAACAGATCTGTCTTCTGACAGCTGACCCCAAATAGGGACAAGGCAGTGGCCCTCACCGCAGGGGTGCAGAGCAAGCCGACAAAGGTAGAAGACAGGCAGAATGGAGCCAGTTCCTATCCCCTGGGGAAGCCCGGGAGTTCTGTCTAACACACAGCCAAACAGCCAAGAGTCAAACAACCCATGGCTTCTGGAAGGCATTCTTGAAGAAATGCTTTCTTTGCCAGAGGGTAAAAGGGTTGCTAATTGATTTTGTCTGCTTTTCAGATGGACTTATAAAGACACAAGGGCCTAAAGTCTAACAGAGGTAACATTTCTGGATATGTGAACAAACTTCTCCGGGTTTTATGTAACTTAGCAATCCTCTTCCCAATGTTTGTGTGTGTGCCTGTGTGTATGTGTGCGTGTGCTTGGGGTGGTAAGTATGGACACATTCTTATCATGGCATGACAATGGGAGTCAGAGGACAAGCTCCTGTATCCTCACTTTCTCCTTTGTCCAAGATAAGGTCTATTGTTCATCACTGTGGATGCCAGCCTAGTTGGTCCACCAACTTCCACAGTCTCCTGTCTCCACCTCCCATCTTAATATAGGAGCACAGAGATTACCAATGCATTCTACCATCCCTGGCTTGATAAAAGTTTTAAAGAACTTAACTTGGATCCTTATCCTTGGCAAGCACTTTACCCACTGAGCCATCACCTCAGTCTGAATATTAGTGTTTCTTTAATCAGTTTATCATCCTGTTAATATGCTAATTAAACTTAATTAGGCTTAAGAAACATCTTAGAAAATAAATGTCTCTGTGCATCCAAACTGTCACTTGTTGACATCAGTGAATAAGAACAGGCTATGGGGCTGGAGAGAAGCTCAGTGGTTGAGAGCACATGCTGTTCTTGCTGAGGACCTGAGTTTGGTTCCCAGCACCCACATCAGACAGCTCACAGCCCCCTGTAAATCCAGCTCCAAGAGATCCAATGTTCTCTTCTGGCCTCCATGGGCACCTGAACATGGGGACAAACCCACACAGAGACATACATACATACATATATATACACACATAATTTTTCTTTAAATTAAGAACAGAATAGATCTTCTCAAATACTCTGAGACACTGGTGGCCTCATCTGGAACTGGGAAAGGAGTCACTGGAGAGCTCTGGGCACAGAGAGCTTATCTCTGCCCTCTAGGATTTGAGCTGAAGCACCAGGTCCTATCAGTTTGAAATCTGGGTGCTGTTAAGTCAACACAGGACAGTTGAGAAGGCAGAAAGAATGTACAGAAAGAAGGGGCCCTTCAGCCCCATGACTCTAAGTCGGCTATTAGATGCCAACACAGGAGCCAACACAGGAGAGCTGTGTAATGTAAAAAGAGCAAAAATGCCCATTTCCAAAAAGATGACAATGGTTTTAACTGGTACAGGGAAGTAAAAAAGTCTTGTAGTCATTGTGAATGATAAAAGTTTTTCAAAGAAAATGAAAACAATCGCAGCATTCAGAAGGACTGCCCGTTACTGGAATAAAGAGTTGGGGTCAGACTCCATGGAGGAAGGATCGTTTTTGCTTGATTAAAAGAAAAATCAGGGAGAGCCTAGGCATCTGTACAGACTAAGTCTCCGTAAGCCTCTGAGGTTACTTTCATCCTTTCTTTCTTGTTATCCTAGATTTAAATGTTGTTCTTGTGATTTTTTGAAAAATGAAAACTGTGGGCTTATATCCGCACCCAATCAGTACATGAAAATGAGAGGTAGGAGCCTGGGTTCATTTCCTTCTCAGCTTCATGTCAGCCAAACAGGGGCTCAGGGGTTATTACTGCTTTTGTCAAAAGACAAAATCACCACAAATTTAGTTGGGTTTTAGTCACAACTAAAATCATGCAGTGGGAGGCAGCCTCCATGCCTCCAAGGGGAACCATTATTGGCTCCTCTGGGCAGGAGCGGAGTGGTGTGCTCTGTAAGACCGGAGCAGAGAAGTAAGCAGTAGGAGGCAGGTGGGTGAGGACCAGGTTTGCGCTATTCAGGCCACCTTTGTGTAAAGCAGAAGGGATGTTCTTGTTACAGTGGCTCTGGTGAACCCCCTGTTTAGGAAAATCTCCTCTGGTGGAGATCTATTTGCCTCCCCAAGTAGATGATACGACAGGACAGGATTGGATAATGGCTGAAGGGGTATGATTTAGCCAGAGTGATGTCATCTTAGTTTACCTAGTCTGTTAGTATCAAAGGTGGTAACTCAATATAAAATAATGAACTATCACTATTTTGTTTGATGTTTGTGACATGAAGAAAGTACGTATGCTGCATTGGTTATTGTTGATATGTACATTTAGAATGTAAGTTAGACTATATAGTTGCATAGATATTAAGTATTCTGTAAGATAAGTATTATAAATAGATAGTAGAGAATAATTTATATGTCTGTGTCGTTTCTGAGACAAATATACTGACTCTCAATAAACTCAAGAAGTTGCTAATAAAATTACAACACCAGAAGAAACCATTTAAACAGGAAGCCAAGCTTGCATTCATTTTACTTATATCTCTTTATAAAGAGAAGATGAAGCTTATCGGAGCTCTAATTTCTATCTAATTAAAATACTTGCTATTTTCCCTCTATACCTAACATTTATGATAATGGTCCTATAAAATCTGTCTAGAATAAGCAAGTTTATCATTCTGGTAGTTATTTATTCAAAATTAACTCATATGTATACATATATACATGCACATATATGCATATATAGAATTAAACCTGGAGTTATTCTTGAGTTCAATCATACTGGTGGTTTTATATCTGTTATTAAAAAGCAAGGGTTCCTCCCAGTGAACCAGCAGTTCAGCGTAGCACACTATCGTCAGGTGTGATTATTTCCTTGGCTGTGCAGCAAATTCGTTATCCCTAAGACATCATCCTAGGAATCTACTGGCTTGAGGACCAGAGACAGCCAAGTCTGTGTTAGGGACGCTGCAGTGGCTTCGTCACAGCACTAGAGGCCTTTAGCTAAATTCCGTCCCGATTCAGGAGGAGGTTTTCTGGTGAAGGCTTAGAGCACGGGGCAGTTTATGGTAGTCATGCTTCTCATAGCCGGCACACCAGGATTTCTCTACTTGAGCTGAATCGGTTAAAGACACATTGACCTGATGTAGTGTGCGGTCTCCCGGCACTGACATTGGAGCAACTGCACGGCAGACCATGTACACCAAATAGAGGCTGTGGAAGCCACAAAGCTGGCATCCGGTTTGCTAGTATTGACCTTTATCAGATATTGTCAACTTTTGGTCAGTGAAATGGCTTAGAGGGTAAAGGCTCCTGCTGTCATGCCTGATAACCTGAGGCCAGTCCCCAAGACCCACATTGTCAAGGAGAAAACTGATTCCCGTAAACTGTTCTCTGACCTCTACTCTTGCTGTAACATACATGCACACACACACACACACACACACACACACACACACACACACACAGAGAGAGAGAGAGAGAGAGAGACTAAATCAAATGTAATAAAAATAAATGTAATTTTTTAAAAAAGAAATGTAGCTAAAGTCACTAGCCTACCTCCTCTCCCTCAGAACCCTCCATCCAATATCCAGTTTACCCTCTTGACAGCAGGTCTGAGGCTCAGCTGACCACAAGAAGGCTTTTCCTTTCTTTTGATGAGGTTACAAGATGGCTCATTTGCTACCTTGTGGAAATGACTTTGAAGGAGATGGCTGGATGCTGGGTGACTGTAATTGGATTTAACTAACGTGGAATATAGTATAAGGGTGAAGCATCTTCATAATAATTAAAGCTGTCGTCTCTGGGTTTTATTCAACATTGTAATCAAGCTCCGACTTCCGGCATTGCCGCCAGCCCCGAAGCTTCATCTCCAAAGGCTCAATGACTGCAGGGACGCACTAGGAATCCAACAGCAAGTTGGAATTCCCTGTAGAAAGTGACGTGTTCTTGAAATGCAATCACCACCATCTGGACAGCCAGCTCTGCCACCCATGGTGATTGCTACAGAAATGATTCCCAGATCAGGAACTATGGCTCCTCGAGTATACTGTGTCAGGGTGTTGGGGTGAAGCCGGAATTCTCTGCTGGAATCTTTCCAAGATAAACTGACTTATCTTTCCAAGGAGTCTTTCCAAGATAAGCCTGCTGATCCCAGTAGTGGAGAAGAGAGGAACCAAGTTGGACCGTTAGTCTGTGGGCAGAGGCTGGGGTTTTACTTCTAAATCACAACAGAGTCTAAGATCAAGAACCCGCTAAAATGACAAAGTATTTACCATGGAACCTGGGCTCCAAGCCAGGGCTTTGACAGAGCCAGTGCCAAGCTGGGGCTTCTTCCCTGAACCACTGAGCTCAACCAGTACAAAGATAGCAAGCCAGATTCTTTACAGCCTCCCTTGAATTATAAAAACATACAGTCGGGCAGGGTATAGGAAACAAAGCGGAAGATGAGGGGTGCTTTTATGGTGGGTGAGAGGTAAGGTAAAGAGGCCCAATTTTGACTTGTCCTTTTTCCTGTCTTCTTCCTCTGGGTGCAAGACCAGCATGCCAGACCTGCAGAGGACCTCTGGAGGCAGAAATGGTGTGAGAATCTGCAGTCAGAGGGGCATCCCTGAGCACACAGGGCTTGGAACCAGAGCCTGGCTAAGGGATTGTTCATCCAGTTCAGGGCAGTTTATATTTTCTGTGCCCGTGATATTTCTGGAGCTGCCAGAGTGAGAGAGTCATCCATGGGTGACCAGGTTAGCTGCCACTCTACCTCTTTCCCTCCCAACTCCCTTACCTCAAGAGGTTAGATCATTCAAGACCTCCTCCAGTTCACTACAAGCTGCCCGTGGCATCAGCACGTGGTACCAGTTCCCCGTCTCTGCCATAGGTTTCTGAAGTCATCACCAGAGACTCCAGGTTCACAATCCACAGTAGACTTAAAAATAGATGGAAACTTGCTCCGATGATTTGCTGTGCAGACGGGAAGAGCAGCTAAAGATGCCTTTGTGGGGTTTAAGCCTCACTAATGAGGCTGCTTCCGGGAGCAGGGGAAGGGCTGCCACCCTAACCCCGCGTTCTTCCCAGTTCCCACAGGAGGGATAAGGGCATGAAGCATCAACCAGCCTCTGAGCCAGTCACCCAGGTCCAGCAGCACTATTTTATGAACTAACACTGAGCTATATAAGACCCATGGTTGAATTGTTTAGATGCTACTTATGAGCTGGAAGGTTGCTTAAGAACCCACTCTCCCTCTATATTTCTAAACCCCTGAAAGTATAATCTGGGTATTTCTAACTCATGTATATTTCTTGCTGTCATCACTGATGTGTCCGTGACAAGTCAGAATACCCGTGGGGTCAGTAAAGGGAATGGAGACACACCATTCTGGAGACGGTTTCAGGAAAGGGCATGGAGACACACTGTTCTGGAGATGGTTTCAAGAAAGGGCATGGAGACACATCATTCTGGAGACGGTTTCAGGAAACAGCATCTACCTTACTGCACACAAGCCACCACTCATATGGGGAAGCCTATTGACTGTAGCTGGCGAGCACATTACCCTGGATTGGATAGTGGGCACCCACAGCACCAGGGTCCCTGTGTAGAAGAAGAGCATTAAAGGAGATGAGGAGAGGGCAGACTTGTCCATAGGCCAGCAACTGGCTGCTCATGATATTGTAGAATTCATTGCTGTGACTCTGGGACATGGTGAGCCATGCTTCTTATTTAGAAGTGCAGTGTGTGAAGTAGGCTGGCCCCCAGGTCATGCCTGCATTTTCTCCTACAGTTTCTTCTTGTTGTTTTCAAATGACCCCTGATGGATATTCAGGGTGGACCCTTTGTCTTTATCTAGCTAAGGACTTCCATAAATTAGGTTCACAGAGTTAATGTGGGAAGAGACACTGTCTAACTAGTTCTTTCTAGTTTGCCACCTTTTGTATTTCTGGCCTTAATTCCCTAAGAAGCAGGAGAAAGAATTCATAGACCATCGACTATCCCATACTAAAGTGAGAAGACTCCTTTCTCTGAGCTACCCAACTACGATCCCATCAAGGTACAGGGAAACAATAAGTCAGTTAAATGAGCAAGAGAATCAATCAAAGCTGGTCGTTAACTGCCAGATTCTTGTCCAGGTGTTTTCTATTCCTGCTGGTAGAATCTAAGCTTGGCCTGGCTTTTACATCAAAACACACCAAATCCCAAAACAGAGTCCAGAATCAAGAACTCCTGTGTTTCAAGTCATAGAGACTGGGGTTTGAATCTAAGTTCTGTCCTCGTTCCCCTTTTCCCACTAAAGGTGCGACATAAATGACTTACTTTTTCAAACGGAAATAATAATGTCTAACTTGTGTCTGCTGCTAACGTTATCAAGTACTTACTGTATGCTGTGTGTTAAGAATTTCACTTGTGTTTCATTTTATCCTTATGATTTCTTCATTTTACACGTGAGAGAATGGAAACTTCCAACATTTCCAAAACATGCAAAGCGGCAAATGTGGGTCACCAACATAACTCTATGTGACTCAGAAATACTCTGTCTGTCTCTGTGAATATGAAATGATATGAAAGACAGCAGGTGAGTGCTCATGGGAAGTGAGGAAGAGAACCTGGATTGAGTAAGAAACTCCCTACTGTGTTAGCATCCCGGGGCTGCCATTTGGCTCAGGCCTTGCATATTTGAACATTTTCACATGTTGCCTTCTTCTGCTGTGCGTTAAGTGTCTTAAGAATGCTTCTAGAAGAGCTAGTTAGGAAACAGGTCACCATTTAACCAAACAGATATTCTCCAACTCAAGCGTTGGACTAGATGGGATAAAGTATGTCTCACACTGACCCCAAACTCTTTCCTAAATGTGAGGACGTGGACTAGAACCTCATCATAAGCCTGGAGAAGGAAGAACAACTTCATCTGTGACAACAGCAAACTTCCTTGAGCTTTCAGAACTCAAGCAGGTGGTTATATTTCAAGGGCTGACTGGTGGGGGGGGGCTCTCAGTTCCTCCAAAAGATTTCCCAGAGTCTGCACTTGCCATTCTGATTGGGCTCCCATTTTCCAGTGGAGAGGAAATGGCACTGCATTGTAAAGACCAAGTTCTCATGATTTCTGAACTACATTGGTTAAAAAAAAAGAAATGGGTTTTGCAGGTTTTGTTGGATGCTGAGGTAACTGCAGTTAGCACAGATAACAATGGAAAGAAGAAAAAGAACAAAGGAAGCAAAAATACAGTTACCCACACTCTTCAGAGGGGACTCTTAAGGGCTCAGCCCTATACCAGGTTTGATCTTCCTGAGAAGTATTGTTTCTGTACAGTTTAGTCTACCGGCACCCACAGCAATCTTTCATATTTTAGAACAAAAGGAAACACATACTAGAAAACACAGCATATAGTTTCCGTGTCTTTTGTTGTTCCTTCAAGGCATCGTTAGACATATGTTTGACCTCATAATACAATCTTACATTTGAACTTGACATGAATCACGGTCATATAGAAGACAGTAACTTCCAAAGAACACTTACAGGGATGGAGTCCCATGCTTGATGCAAGTCATTTCAGTTCATCTTCTAGATTTTGCTGAGAAAACTGAAACTCATATTTTAAAGACTCTCTCTCTCTTTCTCTCTCTCTCTCTCTCTCTCTCTCTCTCTCTCTCTCACACACACACACACACACACACACACAAACACACACTTTCTTTTGAAATGGGCTCTCATGTAGTTTAGGCTAGCCCAGAATTTACTCTGTAGCTGGACTGACCCTGAATTTCTGATTCACCTGCAGGGTGCTGGGATTATAGGCCTGCACCACCATGCATGTCTATACCATGCTGGGGATGGAATCAGACTAGGCAAACACTACCCATGAGCTATATCCCTAGCCCCTTAAGGATTTTTCTAAGATCACATACATAGCACACACATTTGCATTACACACGTTTAATTTTTTTTCTTGTCTTTTGGTTCTGGGGTTGAGCTCAGGGATTCCCACAGGTGCTGAATACACACTTTAATTCTGAGATAACTAGCTCTCTGCATGTTATTTGACTGTAGCATCCACCATAATCTATACCCTTGCCTCTAAAATAGCAATGACATATAACGAGAAGGGAATGAGGGATAGAAGGAGGTGGGAGCTGACCCCTGCTTAATACCTGTTCTTGCTCAGATATTTTAAATGTGTTTTTCATACCTGAGTTTGTGAACTTAACAAATGAGCTGGTATTTGCACCAAATGCACCTTCTTCCACAAATTCTTTCCCCTCAAATGAATTTCTGTCTGATTATGTGAGTTTTAAAAATAAGCTTATTTATTAAAGCTGTAGAAAATTCAAGTAGAATCATTTACTCTCCAGAATGGCCAAATGTCACAGTGTGCACATGTGTCTGGGTGTGTACAACAGCATGCATGTGAAGGTGGGGACAGCTTACGGAAGTTAGTTCTCTCCTTCCGTTACATGTGCTCCAAAGACTGAACTTAGGATGGGTGACGAGCACCTTTACGCATTAAGTAGGCTCACTGACCCCACGTTTCTTACTGGATCAAATGATAGGGAGCTAGAAGTGAAATCTTCCAGTATCTTAAGACCTAACCCAAGAAACTGATCCTGCGTGTCTATCAAAGCAAGACCTAGGTCAATCCAAAGGGAAAGAAGAGAGGCCTGCTCGCCTCTCAATGAGCATATAGGGAAATTTAGGAATAGTATTGATTTTCAACCATTAAATCTCAAAGTTGTCTAATTGCTACCATTAGCTGAATCACTACATCAGTAGGACAGGCTGTCCACAGAGCTGAGGTTATTCTCCCGGCACTACCCAAAGCCGTAGATAAATAGTAATAGCTTATGTGTTTACCAGAGGAGCTGCTTGGCAATCTGTCGATTACCTTGTGGTATCCTTCCCATTTTACAGGTAAATAGCCAAGGCTGCTTTTGAGCAGCAACATCCTAATGCTTTGAAATCCCTTTAAATTCTGGATCAGTTTCGTTTCAAATTTTAAATAAAGTAAATAGCCCACCTTACACTGTAAGCGGAACACACCACCTTTAGACTCTTGAAGTCTTATCCCTCCTAGTCCTCAGGTGTAGTTTCCTGTGTCTGCTGAAGGTCTCATTGCTCCCTCAGGTCTTCTGTTCACCCCTCTCCTCTCTACCCCACCCTGAGTGTGAATGCCAATGCCTTCTGTCCCCAACATTGTAGGATTCCATCAGTGCCAATCACATCTTCCACTATACACTACTGTGAGTGTTTCTGTTGTCCTGAGGGTTGAAAGCTAATGAGCATATCGTATGTTGCCCAGAAGAGAAATACTTGACTTTAGTTTGAATTTGAGACAATGATGTTGGAAAAAACATACCTAAGCATTTCAGTCCTGTTGACTGAGGTTTTCTGTCCCACCTGGTCCTCGTCCTACCCGGTTTCCGCAGTCATTAAGTCCCAAAGAAATCACACAGAGGTTTATATTAACTATAAACTGATTGGCCTAGTATCTCAGGCTTCTTATTAACTCTTACAATTTATATTAGCCCATTATTCTTGTCTATGTTAGCCACGTGGCTCAGCAACTTATCCGGTGGGGCAGTCACATCTTGTTTCTTCTGTAGATGGGTCACAATGACTGAGGACCAAGCTTTCCTCTTCCCAATTTTCTGTTCTCCTTGACCCGCCTCTACTTCCTGCCTGGCTACTGACTGATCAGTGTTTATTTAAAACATGATTGACAGAATACAGACAATGGTCCCACACCACAGTCCCTAAATAATTCTCATTGGCCTTACACTGTCTCCATGAACACATTGTGTTCCTGCAAATGTCCCCTAGCCTCTTGCCTTGGGGAATTGTTTCTTTATTATTTTAAAGAAATCTTTGTAGTGTTGTGTTTCTGTGTGTGTGTGTGTGTGTACGTTAGGACTAGTGTTCAGAGTGCAAATGTTGAGTCAGAAGACAACTTATATGGGATTAGTTCACTCCAACTATCTTTAAGTGGGTCCCAGGGATAGAAACGCAGGTCACCAAGCTTGCGTGGCAAACCCCTTTACCCAACGAGCCATGTCACTAGTCCCCTGGAATTCTATATAGCTTTCACTTTACTCTTTTCTCTCTGCTGCTAGAAACCAATATTCCACAAAAGAGCTGGCTCTATGACGAGTGGTTAGCTTTCCTGTTGATTCCCTGCTGTCCTCAGAGAGAACTTACCAGTTGCTGTCTCCATCAACATCCAGACGGGTCACCAAAATATTTTGTGTGTGTGTGTGTGTGTGTGTGTGTGTACATATATATTGCCAGACAGGTCACCAAAATATTTTTATGTACCACTGTTTCACTATTTTCTCATACTCACTATTCTGTTGGGTTTTTTTTCCCCACAAATAAAATCGTTTTTCTCCTTTTCTATTGCACTGAAATGAAACTCAAGGCTTTCTCTCTCTCTTTCTCTCTCTCTGAGTTTGCCATACACATGCCATGGTGTTCAGTTAGAGGTCAGAGGACAATACTGGGCAGGCGTCCTTGCCTTCCACCTTGCTTGAGACAGGATCTCTAGTTCATTACTGTGTGCACCAGGCTAGCAGCCTACAATCTCCCTGGGATTCCCATCTTTGCCTTCCGTCTTGTTTTAGGACTATGGGGTGACCGTGGTTTGTAAGGGCTCTGAGGTGACCGTGGTTTGTAAGGGCTCTGGTATGACCGTGGTTTATAAGGGCTCTGGGGAACTCAAGTTCTCGCACGCATGCTGCAGGTTCTTAGCCCTCTAAGCCATCTCCTCAATTCTAAGGAAACAGTGAAATCAGACGCCTCTGGATAAAGACAGAAAATCTCTATGCGAGAAATTTAAGGCGTTGAAATTGAGAACAGCACAGCCTTCTTCCGTGATTTGTTGTTTCTCTAACATTCAGCCTTGGTGCAATCTGCCATGGTACCTTTTGCTGAATGACTTTTTTGATGCAGAGTATGGGCTTGGAAACCATAGTCCAAATCCATGCCTGTCTTCAGCTCTCTCAGCTGCAGTCCTTGCTTTACACGGGGCACACAGCTTTCTAGAAGTTTTCCCACAATGGCAGATAAGTTAAATTTTGGGGGCATCTAGTTATCGTTTTTCCAGCGGCTCAACTTGAGGCCCTGGGAATTGTATTCATTCCTGGACATCAGGTATTCTTGCTGCACAGAAATCCCCGTCAGCTCTCCTGGGGGATGCCTTCATTCAGAGACTATTGACCTGCAGGCTTTATCGGCAACCAGACGGTCTGCAGAATATTTCTTGGCATCATGATTCACTTCTGAGCACTGTAAATTTGTCACTGCCCTTTTCTGGTTCCGTGAGCCCTGGATAATGATACTCTTTATTTTATTATGTTTTCAAAAGCAATGACGTGACAAGATTTGGTTCTAGCCACGGACTGCGATAATACAAAAAACAATTATTTCCACATTAAATCAAGCACATCCAGGGACTTATGATTTATAATAACCCTATGTATGAGTGCTTGTGTGTGTGTGTGTGTGTGTGTGAGAGAGAGAGAGAGAGAGAGAGAGAGAGAGAGAGAGAGAGGAAGAGAGAGAGAGAATGGGAGAGAGGCTATGTGTGAGTGTGAGACTGTGTGTGAGAGAGGCATGTGAAAGGGAGTGTCTGAGTGTGAGAGGGGAAAGTGTGTGTGAGGGTGTGTCTACCTCAGGTGTCAGTCCTCAATGTCCTCCTTGGTTCAGACAGTCTCTGTTGTTTTGTCTGTTGTGTTCACCAGACTGATTGGCCATGGGAATTCTGAGAATTCTCTTACTTCTACCTCCTGTCTCTATAGGGGAGCTGGAGTTGCAGACCTTGCTTTTTCTTAGTGTTTGGGTACTCAAACTCAAGTCTTTAAACTTGCAAGTAAGTACTTTATCCACTGAGACATCTCTCTAGCCCTATGCATGCTTTCATTTCATAATTTTTCAGTCTTTTCAGAAATTCTAAAATACACCATTCAGAAAGTGAAAGCCATTATTGTTGGTTATTATTTCTTTTTTATTCAAAGAAAATGGAAGCATTCATTTACATGCATTTGAGAAGCAGCATTAAAGTTGCCTTATCGGTAGGAAATCCACACCATCTGCTTCCTGGTGCCTGAAGATGTCTTTGCAGAAAGTGCTCTACTCATTTTCCTTGCCCCTGTGGTTTCCCTGCCTCTTCGGACAGTAGATTCGTTTGTTTGTTTTTGTTTTGTTTTTTGGGGGGTTACTTTTGCTACTGTGTTTCTAGATTTTATTTCCGTATGAAGAAAGCCCATGAAGCCTCTCTACCTTTGCTATGAAGCGTGCACAGGCTCACAGAACAAGACACATTAAACATGAAAAGTAGGGGAAATGGGCTCCTTCTAAACAGCAGTGAGTTCCTTTCTGTTCATACTGAAAACAATGTAACTCATTGTTTCCTCTTTCCCCACACGGCCAGGAAACACGGAATTACAGTTAATGTGCAGTTACAGTAACTATTTTAAAACTCTCCTTTTATATGCTTTTTGATTTTCTATTTTAACAGCCTTATTGTTTATGAAAGCTTCATTGAAACCTACCTAAAATATTTTCTGGAAGAAACAACAGCATAGGTTGTTCTGTGAAGGAGGGGCTGCAGGCACCGCCTCTAATTACATTGGAATGTGTGGGTGATACTCAGTTGCAAATCTTTGAGCCCATCACAAGTCCTTCTGGTGCTGGAAGAATTACCTGCGGTGGCGTGTATTCACTGTGCTCCTGTGCCTAGAAACAGCAGCCGGAGGTTGTTTAGACTCTGCCTGATGAAGATTCAGATTTGTCTGTGACTCTGCACTGAACTTGCTCCCTGAGTACGGATACGAGAACAGGAAAGCAGGACCCCACCCTAGCCCTTCCCTGAGTCTGATGATGGCCCAAGTCTGAGAGCAGTCCCTGGCCCTAGGGAGCAGGCAGGATGGGTCCTGGTCTTGACAGGAGGGCTTCTAGGAATGAGAGACAGAGAGAATCGATGACTTAAGTATTCAAGAGACGCAAGTTCTCTCCGGCTTCCAGCAAAGTTATAACAACACCGACTTGGACTTTCTAGTATTCTTAGTAGTGGTCTCTTATCTGATGCTGCCACCTCAGAAGAAGGGAAGTACTGTTAAAGAAAGCCAACTAAATCATTCCAGAGCTTTAAAAATAAACATTTGTGTTTCCACCATTGTTAGAGGCCTGGGAACCAGGAGGGAGGCGGTGAAGACAAATTTAAATTAGCCAGCCTAGTTTGCCCAAGTCAGTCTTAGTCCTAGGTTAACATATACTGATGGGATTCTTAAACCCCTCAAAATCGTGCAATAATTTGTGCAAAAAGAAGTAACAGTTTTATAAAAAGCTCTTTAGAATGATGATTAGGGGCTAATGCTGAACTCCTAAAATGCTGAGATATAAGCAGTGGATCTTTTTTTTTTTTTCAATAAAAAAGACTGAGCCTGGGAAACAATTAAGAAAGGTCACAGGGGAATTTGTGGAATGGGTAACAATCAGAAAGCTTCAAGGGAAAAAGAAATAGCTCATATTTAATATGACTGAGAGAACATTCTGGAAATTTAATAAACTGAAACCCCGGTAATAAATACAATGGTTGAATTCCACTCATTCTTGCTCCATGGCAGAGTGGTCCTTATCTCTGAACATACACCAAAACACACAGAGTCCCTGATGCCTATCTGCCAGCCCTGAGGCAGCCAGGGAGTGGGGCAAGGAGGACATCTCTCAAGAGGCTTATCTCTCACAGTTTGTGCTTTCCACCAAAATCTGTCTAAACAGGACACAAGAGAGCTGGACTTGTCAGATGGCAGAGCTGATGCTGGCCATGAACACGTAAGAGAAATGAGGAGTGAAGCAAACCGTTTGGAAACAAGCTCCCGAATGTACCTCTCTGCTCAGCCCTCCCTAAAGTAATCCAAAGAAACTTGTCAGAGGCCTGAGGGCTGTTTTTGAGAAGCTTAATTATATACTATCACTTATATGTGTGTGTTTGTGTATGGTATATATGATCATATATACTACATATGGTATATGTAATATATGCATATATGTATGTGTGCATTGGCACGAACATGTGTATCTTGTATGTACATATGATGTATATATGTATATCTACATAGAGTGGCATATGCTCATTGTTCATATGCATGTTGTATATGTGTGTAATATATGCACATGTGTATTGCATGTGTGTTAATGTATGTGTTATGGTATATATTTGTGTATGGTATAAATGTGTGCACCTTTATATGAATTTGTATATGTGTATTTGTATATAGTGTATACACATGTGTACATGTGTGTACAATGTGTGCACATGTATGTGTTCATGCTGCATGCACCTGTGTATATGTGTATATAGTGTTTACACGAGTGTATGCTTTGGCAGTCAGAGGAGGACATAAGAAATTCTACTCTATCACTGCTTTATTCCCTTGAGAGAGGGTCTGTCACTGAGTGGAGCTGATCTGGCAGTCAGCAAATGCCAGGGATCATCCTGTCCTCACACTCTGCCTTCAGCACTGGAGTTACAGGAGTGTGCAGCATCACTCCCAGTTTTTATATAGATTCTGGTCATTTGAACCCAGGACTGCATGCTGTGTAGAATGCACTCTTTTCCATCGAGATATCTTTTGGTCCTATATTTTTTTCTTTAAAAAAAAAAGCAATATCATTTGGTCCATAGTAAGAAATTATTTAAATATGTAAGCAAAGGAACTTTCAACATGACTATATAGTCTTAGTAGCAAAGTGATTGCAGGGCAATAAGAAATCTTACTTCAAAGCTGGGCATGGTGGCACCCATGGGAGATGCCAGCAGTACGGAGGTTGAGGTGGGAGGATTGGGGATTCAGGTCATTCTCAGCTACTTTGTGAGTTCAATCAGTCTGAACTTGAGACCCTACCTCAAAACAACCCCCACAAACAGCAACAAAGAAACAGTTAAGTTTACATTTCTCTTCCAGAAGTTACTGGGATGGGATTCCTCTTCGATTGCTCTGGAACTGCCTGCCAGAGATTGGTGAGCTCCGTGACACACTCATCCTGAAGAGGATGGAGTCCAGAATATGAAGCACCTTGAAAACGTGAATCACCAGTTACACAACTTTAAACGATTCTTGTTTTCTGAAGACAATAACATAATTTGGGATTAATGTCTAAGATCCTGACTGTGGACTCGATTCTCTGGAGTATGTGAAGAGGCAGAGCCAGGAAGAGTCAGAGATGGACAACGGAGCTACTCACTGAGCTCTACACTAATGCAGGCAGGCACTGGGGACACTCTGTGTAGACGCAGGGGACACTGATACCGATGCTGTCTAGAACATTGTGAACTGCCAAGAGGCAGAACACAAAACTGTCAATCTTTTCCTGAGCAAAGAAATTGAAGCAAGACTTCCTCACTGGAAACTGCCTGCTTGCTTTCTGCAGAAAGACTTTTCCTATTTTTGTTGTCCTTCTAGGGAATTTTCTCTTTCTGTTTCTTCCTCCTTAGATACCAGTGCAGTGATCCTGGCTGGGAATGGTGGGAGAGCAGACGAAACCACACTGAGCCATGCCCTGTGCTTGGGTTGCAGTTAAATTCATTTAACTTGGTCAACTAGCTTTTAAAGTCTCCTGAGGATACAAATAATTTCTTAAATCATAATTTTTTTTTCTCTTTCGATGCATCTATATCTAAAATATAGTAATATAGTAAGACTGTATAAGAACCTATTTAAAAATATATATGAATATAGTATGTTATTGGAACCTGCCTTTTTCTCCGCACACAAGTTTTTCTACTGACTTTGTTTCTGACTTTGTTATCCAAGTTACAATGCAGTTTTTGAAATTTGAAAAAACAAATGTACATGAAAAATACGCTTGGTTTGGTAAAATATTTTTTTATATTTAGCATTTATAAACTCTGGATATGTTGTGTGATTAGATTGACTATTTATTAGGACAAGTGACAATTGAGATATGAATTATCAAAACTGTAATTATCCAAATGTTAGAAGGCTCAAGTGTTGAAGGTGTGGTCCCCAGGTCCTCCATCTCATCGCTGAATGATGACTGAATCATGAGAGCTCTAGCTGCTAAGTTTTGGATGGGGCTGGTGATTCAGAGAGACACTGAGCCAGATTACTGGGAAATAAGGGGTCTATTAGAATGGTTATTGATGCCATGGGCAGATAGACAGAGGAGCACTAGCATGGTGGGGATTCCCAGGAAGGTTAAGATCCTAGAACCAGGGCCAGGCAGCAGACAGACAGCATGGGGAATCGTGCAGCAGGGTCTCTGAAGAGAATCAGAGCCCACATGCTGGAGGAGGGAGCCTATCATATTTTGTGAGGATGCAGGAGGTTCATAGTAGGAGCCCACTACCAGGTTCTCTGATTCCCAGGCAGGAAGTAGGGAAGGGGTAGAAGGCAATGATGTGCCATAGGCCCTTTGATGTTAACTCAGTTCCCAGATAGGTCGTGTGTGTGTGTGTGTGTGTGTGTGTGTGTGTGCGCGCGTGCACGTGTGTGCTAGCTAGAGACTCATGGACAGTGTCTCAGTAGGTGCATGTCGGTATCTGTGAAAGGGGAAGATCACTGCAGATGTTGCGGCCAGAGCAGAGGCCAGATTCTAGCATTACATTCTTACAGGAACTTCATGAATGGATTAGTACATTCACGCAATCACTGCTTAGTGGGCTGTTACAGAACAGAGATCCAGCTGAAGGAAGTAGCTCACTGGGGGCATGCTTTTGAAGGTTACGACTGTCCCAGGCTCTCCCTGTAACTTGGATCTGTTTCCTGGCTGCCACTTCCTCCCAAGAAGTGGCTGCCACTATGAGATGATCAGCTCTGTTCTAACCACCCACTCTCTGCTATGACGCTCTGCTTGTGTCAGATCAAAGCAATGGCGCTAGCTGCCCTTGGACTGAAAGCATAAGCCCACGTTTGCCTCCCTGAAGTTCTGCATATCATAGTCAGTGATGCAAACTGAATGTCTCCAGGCTCACACACACATTCCTTTTCTGACAGGATTGTCTTATAAACATCATATTACATCCTATGTACCAGGAAAATAGACACAAGGCAAAGTCATTCCTTCAAGGAGCTCACAAGTTAGTAGCTGTAAGGGTTCTCAATGACAACTGAGGACAGGCAAATGTGTACTAGTGCCAAGACATGGGCCTTAACAGCTCAACTCAGATCATCAACTTGATGGCAGAAGTTTTCAGTGTTCCATCCTGAATTTCAGACTCAAATATTCAGGCGGCCGCTTGGCTTCTCGACCTGGTTTCAGTGCCTGGAATTCAACTCCCTAGTATATCCTCCTTCCCAAGATTCCCACTCTCCATTTGCCTTCTTATTAAGCAGCAACTTCTCTTCTAAAAGCCCATGCCTTTAACACCTGTACCCTCCCCTTTTCTTCCTTCACAGCCTTCCCCAAATGTGATAGCCTTGGCCTTTCTGCTTCAGACAAACATGCCTCTCCCTGGACTCCCACAGTAGACCCCTGTGTCCCTGTGTCACCGTCACCCACCCCTCAATCATCACATCTTCAGACACAACAACCAGAGTGATGTTTTCAAACACAGGTCATCCCAGCTATGTTGTTGCAAATGACAGTTCATTCTTGTTTGTGGCTGAAGAACGTTTAGTTGTGTATATATGGAGACTGTACTTTCTTATTCATTTCTCTAATGACAGACTCCTTCAGACACAGGGAGACACACAGCATGTTTTCTGTCTTATTTGTGGGAACAAGAAAGCTGATCTCATAGAAGAAAAAAGTAACTTTATTGTCACTGGAGACTGGGACGGGCAGAGATGGGGGAGTGGAGGATAGCATGGTTAGATGGAGGCAGTAGATCTGGTTACCCTTGACACCCTAGCTTAACTATCAGTCGTAATCATTTATGTTATAGTTCAGGATCATTAGAAGGGAGGAAATTCCCAATACAGAAATGATCAGCACAGAGAGATGGCCTCATGGGATTGCTCACACATGGGATTCACACATGCACTGACTCCACTGTACATACAGCCGCACCATAGTAAAAACAGTGGGTGAATTAATCAGTTATGAATACATCAGGTTGTGACTCATTCACTCCAGTGGCTTCAGATTAAACAAGAGCTCCATGCTTTCAAAAACCTCAAAGTTCCTGTGCTTCTTGCCACCTCCTTTCTCCTATTTTTTCCACTTGTTTTGCTTGGTCCTCAGAAACAGGAAGCTCAAGTCGACCTTAGAGGTCATTACTTTGGCTGTTCCCTTTGTCTAGAATGTTCTTTCTCAGGATTTACACATGGCTCACTCCCTCTCTTCCGTTCAATTCTGCTTAAATGTCACCCCCACCAGTCCCAACCTAGCCTGATCAACTTGTGTAAACAGTATCCTCTGCTTCTTGCCAGCTATGCCCAACCCCCCCACGCTGGTTACTCTCTAGCGTCGAGCTTGTAGGCCAGTATGCAGAATGCTTACTTACTTGTTTGCATATTGCCTCACTCCTCCATTCCCTACCAACTCCAACAGTGGAGAGAGGCAGAGTCCCTGTTTATACAGTTACGTTCCCTCCTCGAAGCAGTAACTAAAATATTCTTCACCCAGGTACTGTGTCCAGGATGAAGTCTAAATAAATGTTCCATTTGGGCTGCCTCGGCTCCCATATCCAGAATCAGAAGGTTTTGTTTTTGTTTTGTGTTGTCTTGAGACACAGTCTCACTACGTAGTTCAGGCTGGCCTCGACTGTGCTGGGGCTACAGGTGTGCACCCACCAACACAGATCAGATGTTCTTTTCTATTCCGTTCATGAAGTAAGTTGGTTTTCTTTTGCTTCTTGCATATCAAAATGGAATTTTGAGTTATGGTCATTTGAGGGAGTCAATTTTCAAGATTTATTGTGATGAAATCTCAGATTGGGAAGTTGGCTTGGTGCATAAAATGCTTCCCACAAAAGCATGAGGACTTGAGTTCCCAACCCTAGAATTCCACGATTGGTTACCTGAGTCTGAAATTCCAGTGTACCTGCAACAAGCTGGGAGGTAGGGAGAGAGCTGCTTCTGCTCGGAATTCTATGGACTAATGACTATGTTCTGACACAAAAGACTGAGGAAGCAAAGCCAATATTGGGTTTACTAGGAATTAATATAGTATTAGAGAAAGCAGTTTTTACCTGCACATGAGTTAGCTTACAAGTTCTGAACCTCAGGCCCTGAGAATGTAAGCAACCCCACCATGGGCAGTGCTAACTATGGTGGGCCTCCACAGTTAAGAACCTGCCTTTGTGTGGCAACCACAGGGACATTATGCAATGACTACTTTCTTCAGACAGCTCCACTTCTAAGGGAAAGCTCTGGGCTATGTATTATGCCCATGTTATCACACTCAGTAATGAAGCCAGCCGCAGAGATGGGACAGTCAAAGTAGGGTGGTAGGAGTCGGCTTCCTGAGACTTCTTGTGATAACCCCCAAAGGAGCAAGAACATTAGACCGCAGAGCAGTCTCGGGGAGTTTGACTTGATCCAGAGAGAACACTGACATCCAAGAACAGGCAACCAAGCAATCTTCCTTTCCCATTCACTCTCAAGGTATGTTTTCTAGAGCAGAAATCTAAGTGCAGGGAGTACAACAACCCCACCTTGTGTGCACAAGCATATAATTACAAAAATCAGTAAATGCCACCCGGAAAGATACAGGGGACACCAGCAGTGTTCAGCAGGAAATTTGCTCCAGGCAAAAATTCTAGGAATTCTTTCCTGAGAACTTTCTCCACAAGCTTAACTCTAAAGGTGCCTTAAGAAACAGAATTAACAGCAAAGCAGAGGAACAGTGCACACACAGGCCGAGAGAACAGTGCCATATGGTGGCAAATGTTACAAAAGATACAGGCAGGGGACAGTGGTGGACAAAGGCACTGGAAAGGGAGACAGAGGGAGATTCGTGCACGGCTTTCAGGGGGAATTGGAGGGCTTTGGTCTTCATCCTGCAAGCAGATCAATGTGAAGGAGAGTGACATGTGCAGAGTTTCACTCTCTATGGCCATGGTGGGTGTCCAGTTTACATTTCGAAGAGGTCTGTCAATGAGCTGTTGCAGTTTAAAGTCCTGCCCCACAAAGGAAGGATATCAGACAGAAATGCTTTGGGACATATTTAGCCAGGATCAGCTTTTTATACACTATTTTTAAGATTCTAAATCGGCACTGAATGATTTTTAAAAAGCCTCACTTGGGTGCCAGACTCAATGAGGGGAGCTATCCCTGAAATTTATCACAGGAGACAGCCTTGCATAGCTCTCAGAATTTAAAAAAAAATGTTCCCTTGGATTTGATGCATGTTTCAGGTTGTGATGGACTAAGTTTAGACGCGCATTTTAAAAAAGATATTATCTTTAGAAATATTAAATATAAACTCTAATAAAGAGTGATGCCCATTTGGAAGGATAGAATTAAAAAAAAGAAAAGAAATATTAACTATAGTGTGATGGTTGATTCTAATTGTACAGATGACAATTTAGAATCACCTCGAAAGAGAGTCTCAATGAGGGGGTGTCTCCATTGGGCAGGTCTGTAGGCAGGTCTCTCTCGGGGATTGTCTTGACTAATTGAAGACTCACCCATTATGGGCAACACCATCCCCTAGGTTTGGGTCCTGGATTGCCTAAGAGTATTTAAAGAAGGCTGATCACCAATAAGCATGCATGCATTCATTCATTTTTCTCTGCTCTTGAACTCTAGATATAATGTACTATTTTCGGTTTCTGGTTTGACTTTCCCATTATGATGGACTGAAACCTAACCTAGATCTGTAAGGCTCACTTTTCTGGATTGATTTTGGAAGAATATTTTCTCACAGTACCAGAAATGAAAGGAAGATGGCTTACACAGAGTGCAGAACTGAAGCATCAGCTACGAGCACCACGCGCCAAGAGAAAACAAAGGAGCAGATTAACTCCCTGCCAGTGGATTCAAGACCCAGTCAGCAGCCAGTGCCAGCCCTGGTGCTGCAAGGGTGGGGCACAGATAGCGCCTTGCCAAGATTTTATTCTGAGCCATGACCTTCTACTGGGATCCCTGGAGCCTTTGACTGCAAAATGTACCTCTGGCAAAGGAAAGTGCTGAAAAGATGGCATTTAAAAACACATGGAAGGAATACTGATTTCAACCTGTCATAATTAACAGGTTATTATGGGCCTTATTTCAGGCAGTAATTGAGCTGCTTTAAAGACCACTCTAGGCTCAATATCATAGATGCATTACTAGCACATGGAGTTCTTGTTTCTTTGCCAGGCGGCCAGGCATGCAGGTAAGTGTTTCAAATGATAGAAGTGAAGATAATAAGGAATCAGAAAGTAAGTCTTTTACACTTATTGGAAGTATCTTTTCTGTCTGTAGAGTTACTGAAAACTTTGGGGAGTCTTATTTGTATCACTTGTTAGATGAGAAGTTGGGGACCTCTTTGGGGGTCCCTAACCTTATTAATAGAATAATTTTAAAAACAGACTTAGAAGGAAACTTGAGGACAATTTTATTAGCGGTTAAGGGAAAACCCCTAGAACAGGAAAGCTGTAAATGATTTAATTAAAGGGATAATTACTCATCTTATCCCTTTAGCATGGCCTGAGGAGAATCAACCTTCCTTACTGGTGGTCCCTTGGCTAGGTGATTGACAGGCCCAACTGGATTAACTCTAGAGAGAGAGAGAGAGAGAGAGAGAGAGAGAGAGGAGACAATAGCATCTCTTCACACGTTCTTTTGATTGACCATAAGGAAATAGCTTTCCCTTAATGGGACTTCCCTGCTGCAAGTCATATAACATCATGCAATGGGTTTAGAACCTGGTTACAGTTCACAGAATCACAGCCAGGCAACAGGAGTGGAGAAAGACTATGGCTTGCAATAGGTGAGGAAGGCACCAAGATTTTAAAGCAGTGTTCTCTTTAAGGTGAGTGTGGAGATTTTATTTGGGAAGCTATCTGCATTTGCATGAGGAAGCACTTCTGACCTGGGTGTATTCCCAAGCATGCTCAATGCAAGATACTCCTTACTGAGTATGCCAAATTTGAAGTCATAGTTCAAGAAGAAAATATGGCAGGTGAAACCCTTTTGAACACATTTAGTTTGCATTATAAACATGATTGGCAGAATCCTGTAATCTTAGGATTTGTGAGGCAAAGGCAGGAGAAAGGCAAGCTTGAGGCTAGCCTGCTAATCACTACAAGCTCCTGTCTGAGGAGACCAAGGGCTGTAGCACTCTCGTTTCTAACACATGCAGACCCTGGCACTCGATCACAAGAAAGGGTTTAGGCCATAGGTCTATCAAGAGCTTTCACATCAATCTTGTATTCAGAGGACTACGCATAACCTCATAGACTCCCCATGAAGGCTAGTTAAATGTGAGTGAGAAGCACACATGATTGAACACAATTTGAGGATAGATTCATTCATGAAAACTTGATTAAATGGTAGTTCTTCTTGAATTTTTAATGCTTCCTGAGTAAGGACTTCACTCAGCTTTGAAGAAATAAATATTAAAAAACAATATAATTGTAAAAAATAAGTCAGGACAAATAGTCAACAATATGTATTCATATTAATCATTGACCATTTTTCCCATCCTTTCGCCTGAGAATGCCTATACATATTCTTCCAAACCACTGGTTGGATGAGCAGATAGGCTGAGACCTAGAGTCAAGAACGTGTCAGAAGACACTATCCTGAAAGGAGGAATCAGTTGGCATCTTTTGTGTCCTCTGTTCTTCACTAGCTACTAAATTTATTTCTCAAATAGAAGATGGGTCACAAGTCATCCATAGACTTTCATGGTTTTCTCACCTGTGTTACGAGAGAGGCATGAAGACACACAGACCCTTGGGTACATACACTAAGCTCTATCCTGGGTCTGAGAGAGTTTTTCATTTTGTTTTCTCTATTTTATCTTGGAGTTCTGGGGTACCCAAATTTCACTGAACCATAATATTGCTCCAAGTAAGGAATTTTTCTATTCATATGTAATTGCTCAGCATGGTGTCAATCAAAAATTATCTGCATTTTTTTTTAAAGACCAGCTCTTTCTTAATGTTTTTTTCTTTAAGAATCAGAAAATATTGCCTTAATAGGGGATTCTATTGCTGTGATAAAACACATAACCAAAACAACTTGGGGAAGAAAGGGTTTATTTCAGCCTACATGTCCCAATCACAATCCATCACGAAGAGCATTCAGGGCATAAACTGGAGGCAGGAACCAAGCAGAGGCCATGAGGGTTGCTGACTACTGACCTGCTCCCTCGGACTTGCTCCCTCTCACTTTCCTATAGCATCCAGTACCACCAGCCCAGGGGTGGCATCTCGCACAGGTAACTGAACACTCCCTTGTCAATCAAGAAAATACTCCACAGGCTTGCCCACAGGAGGAGGCATTATCTCAACTGAGGTTACTTCTTTGAAGATGATTCTAGCTTATGTCAAGCTGACACTAAACTAGCCAGCATAAATACTATCAGTTTGTGTTTGCAAAAGACTTTTGTTGTTTTCTGCTTGTTTTGTTGTTTTTTCTTCAAAATCATTTCTGAAAATAGATTGTGAGCTTGTATTCTGAGTGGTTCACTGTTGCCAGATTCTTTTCATGTTGTTTATTATTATATGAAATTCCCCAGACTAAGGTCCCCAGTTGTAGTTTTCTGCACTTCTCTTGACCATGAGTATTAATCGCTACAGTAACCAATACCTAAGGGCTAATGTGACATGGACTCCTGGCAGTGCATAAAGAATAAGCTTAGTGGACCAAGACACAGATAACCACAGAGACACCTCTGTGCAGATGTGAACAGACACGAGTGTGTGGACTGGGTCCCTGGCCCCTTGCCGTGGAACTGCTCCATCCTGTAGTGAAGGGATCTCTCTCTTCACCTAGTACTCATTTGTTTTGCTTTGTGGTTCTAATGTTGAGTCAACTTCTGGAGGCACAATGCCAAGGTTGGAGAGCACTATAGTAGTGAATTCCAAGGAAACACTGGGGTTATCATGAGCTACAGAAGACTACATCGCATTGCCAACTTCAATAGAATTTGACCTCAGGCTGAACCTACTATTGCCAGGCTGCTGAGAACTGAGCCAGCAGCTGTTATGAGCACAGGCATTCATTGCCCAGATGCAGCACTCTGCAAAAGCCCTTCTCCTTTCTTGCTTGTGTGAATGGTCCAGTCCCTTGGGTTCACTGAAGAGGTCAGCATGTGTTATTATACATTAGGGATCCCCAGGACCCTCTGAACTCTAGGTCTATACTTAACAAAAATGGATAGTTTTCCTTTGTGGGTGGGGTTCCAAGACCCTATGACTTAGGGCAGAGAGGGGAATAGATCCAATTTCTTCATGACTAGCAGGAATCTAATGCTTCCTTTTCCCTTCTGAGGGAAAAAAAAAGGGCACAAGTTTAAGTTGAGATGTGATACTGTAAAAATGATACTAGCCTAATTAATTGTGTGCCAGGTACTGCCCTAAGCGCATTACACATAATAACAAAGGCAGAGTTGTTAACTCATCGCTATGGCTTGAATCTAAAATACTCCCCACGGGCTCATGTTTTAAATGCTTGGTCCTCAGCTCACCGTACTGCTTTAAGAGACTGTGAAGCCTTTAGGAGGGGACTGGCTGATGGAAGCCCATCAAGATGATACTCTCCCCTGATTCTGGTTGCTCTTGCCCTACTGATCTGTTACCACATGAATGAAACTCAGCCGCACACTCATGCCACCATAGGCATCGCTATGTCTTCTCCACTGTGGTAGGCTGCCATCCTATGAAATCATGAACCACAATTCTTCCTTTCCCTAAGTTGGTTCTCTTAGGAAAATGAAAATCACACCATTTATTTAAAATAACCCAGCAGGGCCACTTCCCAAGGCTACACTATGGGAAGCTCCCTTCACAGTTGACAGAACACAGTCACGGTTTAGGTGAGCTATGTTCTTGACTCCCAAGCAGTAGAAGCAGGAACTGATTCCAGGAAAGCCGAACATGATTCCACAGCTCTGCTTCGGTCCTCTACTCCAGTGGCTCTCAACCTTCCCACTGCTGCCACTCTGTAATGCAGCTCCTCATGCTGTGGGGACCCCCAACCATATAATTATTTTCGTTGCTACTTCATAACTGTAATTTTGCTACTGTTAAGAATTATAATGCAAATATTTTTAGAGATACAGTTTGTCGAAGGGGTCGCAACCCACTGGTTGGGAACCGATGCTCTACATGCATGGTGCACAGAACAGGGGTAACTGAGGCCAGAGTACTGGAGGGAACTGAGGTCAAGGTACTGGAGGGGAACAGGAGCATGGTACTGGAAGGAACTGGGGTCAGGGTACAGGAGGGAACTGCGGCCAGTACACTGAGATAAACTTGGAGTCCACAGAAATCTGAAGAAAATATCAGGTTTCACAAGGTGAGGGGTTGTTACAGAACTCAAAGGAGAGAATTTGAAAAGTGGGGTCCCCTGTAATCCATCCAATTTTATCCTCAACCCAAGGATGAAATCAGATTGTAAAGGAATGCCCATTCAGTGTTGAACAGATGTCTACTGAATTCTTGGTGGTTATTAGTCCCGATCACCTGGCCAGAGGAAAGTCCCTTTTCAGGAGGACAAGTGCCTCACTCTTGTCACCTCTGGCCCAGGCAAGGCCACCAGCCTCCTGGCTACAATGCTGACTTCCTGTGATGCCCAGAAACTGGGTTGGTCACTGGTTGGCACCTCTCACGCTCGCACAGGAAAAGTTAATCAGATGACATTGACCCACTTGAGAGTCCAGTTAGCTCCCAACATGCATCATAGGTTCCACTTTCATTGGTGTTTTTGTTTGGAAGAACATATATTATATTCTAGGTCTCTGAAAGTTGGAATAATGCATGAAATACACAAACACAATAACCAATCCCTTACTAAATAACTCGCCTGAGTGGAAATAGTAGGGCATGCTGGTACAGAGATGCTAGGAGAGTGAGTCCAAGTCTCCCTGGGCCACAAAGCTTTAGGTACCCTTTCTTGACAGGGTCCTAAAATAGAACTTCTCCATCCTCAAGATGTATGCAAAAAACCCTGTAGAAATGTCAGTTCAGACTTGAGGGTTTGAGGCGGGGCCTGGAGATCTGCAGTCCTAACAAGCAGCGTAATGCTACAGGCTGAAGAACACAGTGAGTTGAAGGTTCGTCACTGAGCGCTTTCTCATTATGTAGAAATGTTTCTTTTCTTCTTTTCCTTTTTCTTTTTCTTTCTTTTTTTGTTTTGTTTTGTTTTTGTTTTTTGAGACAGGGTTATTCTGTAGCTTTGGAGCCTGTCCTGGAGTTCACTCTGTAGACCAGGCTGGGCTCGAACTCACAGAGATCCGCCTGCCTCTGCCTCTGGGTGCTGGGATTAAAGGCTTGCGCCACCACCGCCCGGTTAGAAAATGTTTCTTATTGAATTGCTTTTCTGTCTAAATATAAGTACCTTAAATGATCTCCCCGCCTTTGAGTGTAAGCTCAACAAAACTTTATCCAGGGGGCTCGTGGTTGTGGTCACCTCATGAGTGAGCATGTGGGTTACAGGATCGCCCCTAAGGAGGGGGGAAACAGATAACCATTCGATTAAAATAGGAACGACAATTAGAACAAAGGTCTCAAGGCCTTTGAGGAGCATCACTTCACTTGACCCCAACTGGGGAGAAAATGTGAGTGCAGCCCAGCAGGGAGGCTGGGCTCACGGCTTTGTCTAAGCCACCTTTCCCAGCATCTTCATTCTAGGGCCTGGAGGGGTTGTGATTCCCTAACCATAAATCAAGTGGGAACGTCATCATGAGTGAAGGAACATGGGTGGGAGACATGGCAGAACTCAGAGATAAGACTGTCACCTGGACAGTGTTCCCTGTTGCAAGCCATGAAGGGGCCCCAGCAAGGCACCGGGCATCAATTGCTACTGAGGAGAATGTGTCTTGTGGGGGTAGCAGAGGATGAACTGTAGGCTAACTGGATGAAATTCCAGTTAGGTTTGTTCTGTGAACATGTCCTCCTCTGTGATGGGTGCATATAAATCCAAAGGCAGCGGACAGGTGAGATGGCTTAGTGGGTAAAGATGCTCCACTACAAAGGACTGACAACCATAGTCGGATCCTCAGAACCCGTGTAAAGGTGGAAGGAGAGAACAAATTACCCCAAAGCTGTCCCCAGACCTACATGGGCATCATGGCCAGGCACACACACAAAATACACTATTAATAAACAATAAACATGAAAATAATTAAGAATAAAATAAAATGGCAGATAACCTGATGCAGGCTATGTTCTTCAATATCTACTAAGGAATGGGTTGTTTTACACTTAAGAAAAACATTTGAAAGACACTCAAAATGTGGGCGTGGGAGAATGAAACTGAGCAGATTTCTCTGCTCAGGTTAAGCGCCTCCCTGCTACATACAAAATGTTCCCTCCTTTACTCCTGGTTTTCTGTCTCAGTATGTGTGAGCTTGCCTCTGAGGGACGGATTGCAATGGTGAGCCAAGATCTGTGCATCTCCGCCATGCCCTCGCCAGCAGCCAAGAGGCAAGATGGTGGGATTTTCATTCACTTGACTATGCAGCCAACATGCCACACGAATAGGAGTGAAAAGAAAGTGCCCTGAAGAGGGTTCTGCCCTCCCAAGTGTGTGCCTACTCACACTGAGCTGAAAGGCCCCCACTGTGGAACAAGGCCACAGCTTCTCTTTCTTCCAAGGCAACTCTCAGTCCACATTTGTGGTTACAGATAATTCTGGAGACATTTTGATTTTAGGAAGGTGGTATAAGGGATTCTTTCTGCAGGATCATTCCTCAGATATCAGTGGATAAGTGTCCTGGAGCCCCATCTTAATCCATTCAGGCTGCTATAACAAAATGCCAGGCACAGAGCTACTTATAAACAACAGAAGCACATTTCTCTCTGTTCTGGAGGCTGGACAGATGAGAGACACCACAGTGTGGCCTTGGGAGGCTGCTCCTCAGGACTGCAGATTCCAGTGTTTTATAGTAGACTATGACAGAGAACAGAAGGGTAGCTCTTAATTCTCTTAAAGGCACTGTGAATAGGAATGGCATCACAGCGTCATGTATTTGAATTCTGGGCCCATAGGGAGTGGTGCTATGAGGAGGTGTGGCCTTGCTGGAGGAAGTGTGTCACTTTGGGGTGGGCTTTGAGGTCTCAGATGCTCAAGCTACACCTAGTATGGCACAGTCTCCTTCTGCTTCCTGCAGATCGAGATGTAGAATTCTCAGCTGCCTCTTCAGCACCATGTCTGGCTCATGCTGCCATGCCCCACCACGATGGAAATGGACTAAACCACGAAATTGTAAGGCAGCCCCAGTTAAATGTCTTCTTTTGTAAGAGTTGCCGTGGTCATGCTGTCTCTTCCCAGAAACAGAAACCCTGAATAAGACAGCACTAATCCTGTTCAGGAGGGTCCCAAGTTATGACCTCATCTAATGAACTCTTTTCCTTCTAGGACGGTTTCAGTGTGAGTTTCGCTGTGCCTGAACTGTACTGCTTAGCAGCTGCTCTGCTGAGCTGAGATGGGAAGGGGAAAGTGTACGGACTGCTTTGGTTGCCGGACGAGTTCATAGGGAGCCTGGCATCTTATATGAGATTCTATCTGAAAACAAAGTAAAAAGATGATTGGAGGAGCTGTAGAGATGACTCAGAGCTCAAGAGCACTGGCTTCTCTTCCAGAGGACCCGGGTTCAATTCCCAGCCCCCACATGGCTGCTCACAGCCGTCTGTAACTCCAGCCTCAGAGGATCTGATATCTTTTTCTGGCCCCCTTATGCATGTAGTTCACAAACATATATACATGCAGATAAAACATGCATACATATAAAGTAAATAAATAAATAGTTTTTAAAAGGTGAATGGGAGACATAGCTCAGCAGTAGAGCACTTGCTTAGGATATACAAGGTCCTGCTTGAAATAAAATAAATAACAGACGCACACACACACATGAGTCTCGGGAGAGACACAAATACTTATGTCCTCTCTAAGATATACATTCTAAATCAATAGTGCTAAAGCAGACCTTGAGAGTCTAAATTTCCACTAACTCCTTGGTGACATTGCTGCTGCTGCTACTGCCCTGAAAACCGTAATACTTTGAGTGGAATGACACTGTATTAGTCATGGTTCTCTATAGGAACAGAACTGATTGGATGAATAAACATACAGAATACAAACATATACATGTATGTGTGTAAAGGGAATGTATTAGAATATAAACATATACATGTGTGTGTATAAAGAGAATGTATTAGAATGGCTTATAGGCTGAGCCCTAGTTAGTCCAACAATGGCTGTCTACCAATGGAAGGTTCCAAAATACAGTAGTTATTCAGCAGGATTGTCTCAACTGGTCTTCAGTATATGCTGGAATCCAAAAAAAAAAAAAAACAGGGTCTAATAATGCCAGTGAAGGAATGGACTTGCTAGCACAAGAGAGAGCCAGCTTCCTTCTTCCATGTCCTTTGTACAGGCTGCCAGCAGAAGGGGTGGCCCAGATGGAAGGTGGCTCTTTCCACCTCAAAGATTCAGATGAGAAGTGGGTCTTCCCACTTCAAATGATTTAACTGAGAAAAAAAAATCTCTCACAGGCGTACCCAGTCATTTGGGTTTTAGTTAATTCCAGATGTATTCAAGTTGACGACCAAGAATAGCCATCATAGGCACCTTCCATCTTTCTGCAACAACGGACTTCAAGCATCAGCAGCGATTTCTCAGTGATTCCTCCATGTGACACCCTTGTCTGCTCAGACTTGAGTGCCTCTGAGACACCCAGCTCAGCTCTCCTCCTGCTCACGGCTCTCCCCTCCAAACTCCTCCTCTACGCCTTGGTCACGTGAGGATTTGAGTTGCTCCTGGCTGAGGTATGGCACGTCTTTCCCCTTTGTAGCCTGGCTCCTTGCATCTCTCACTAAGAATGTCCCAGTATGGTCTTCCACCATCCCTACAGACCTTGTGCTTTTCTGTTCTGAGTGTCCAGGGGCGTTCTTCAAGATTCTGCTGTGGTCACTGTAGACAGAGGAAGGAGAAATGGCTGACTTTCGTGCAGCTCCTGGGAACTGTAGAGGAAGATGCCCAAGGACTGTTAAATTTTAAAAATGGGAAGTTTCTTGGCAATTACAATCTCAAAGATAAAACCCTCATGCTAATCCTTCACTACATGGGTGAGTACTGAGAATGAAGAATTGGTGAACATTTACAAAGGACGCTTTAGGCTCCTCAATGGCCCCATCCAGCAGCGAGAATAAAGGCCCATTTTACAGATGATAAAACTGAGACTTGGAAGGGTTAAGTGCCCAAGATACCATGATTGACAAGAGCTTCAGACCCAAGTTCATTTCATCCCACAATGTATTATTACACTCAGGCAATGATTTTCACCAATCATAACTGAGCCAGCCCTTTGTAGATGCACATGGACATCTGGTCTAGAATCCTTGTCCTTTGAGTTTGTTTCCTCCATTTGGTAATCAAAAGGGCCCATCTCAATGTCATGTGGTTCTGGCCTTGAGTCTTGAATTCAAACATTATAGTGCATACATAACTGAATTGATAATGCACATCACCCCATATCACAATTCTATCTGCTCCCTTTGAAAGGTCACCCAGATTTCATGACTGAAGTTTTTGTGTGTGGAGCCCAGTGATGCTTGTACAATGCACTAATGGCACAGCAATTTGACCACACTTCGCATAAGCAGAGTTGTCTTCAAAGGGATTGATTAAAACTTTTAAAACCAATGAATCAGTTGTTTGATGCTTTATATGACAAAGAGCTTCCTGAATCTAATATTTTTGTAAGATGGCTTTATGAATCACAAATACCACTGCATTGTCATCTTGGCTCCTGAGAGGCAAAGTTGTGAAGTTTTAGGCATTGAGTGAACTGTTGATTTTTCCAAGTTAATGAGGGGATAACTTGGTGGCCTGGGGTACAGGCAATAATGGAGAAAGTTTAGAGACTTTCTCAGTTCACCGGGCAATCCAGAGCAAAAGTCTCTGGACCAACCACCCATGGTTGCATTTCTCTTCCTGGATATCTCAAACCAACCAGGATATTCTAGCTACTTCTCTAACAGGCCTAGGGAGCTGTAGAGTTGTGGTGCGAAGACCTAGAAAGGACTCCATATCTCCCATTTTTGAACCTGGACACGATGTTGGATGGTGTCTAACCAAATCTCTCCCTTCTTGAACAATTTTCCTAGCCTGTTGCTATCTGCCTCCAACCCTGCCTGGCCTGGGGTTTTCACAAGACACTAGATTCTGCCACACCTAACCATGAAATGTATCCCCCTGGCTCTCAGTGAGAGTTCAAGCTATGGGTTAATGTTACAACAGTTTAGTCCCTGGGCGTTAGACTATTAGAACAGGCATCTGAGAGTGTTGGCTCTGAAAGTTTCAGTGCCCTATGGCTAGCTTTAGGAAGTAAAAACAAAAACTACTCAAAACAAATTCTATTCAAGCATAAGGGAGGTCAGGGAAGAGGCACTGTGCTAGAAACAGTGCAGATGGTCCCAGCCATCCTCCCCTGATTCTCACACCTCCAGGGTTCTTTTGGCGGGAATTTCGTACATGAATACTGTGTTTGCATCATTTCCACCCCTAATTACCCCCTTCCAATTCCTCCTGTGCTTCCCACTCCCTCTCAAATTCATGACCTCTTCTTTTTTAACTGTTGTTTTACACACACACACACACACACACACACACACACACACACACAAATATAGCCTGCTGGTATGTGTATGTCTTTACAACTGACCACTTAAAATTGGATAGCCTATCAGGAAGCTAGTCCCTGGAGAAGGCAGACTCTTTCTCTCTCAGTAGCCATTAATTGCCTGTAGCTCTCTGTCTAGGGGAACCTGGTGAGATTTCGCCTGTGACACTGGTGTTGTCATTGTGTAAGTCTCATCTAGGCAACCCCATTTCTGAGATCTCCCAGGCGCCACTTCTCCATCATATTATTTTGCAGCAGATTTTCTAGTAACCTGGTTCTTAAAATCCTCTGCCCCTCTTTTACAATGTCCCATGAGCCTTCGGTGTAAGGATTGTATTGGAGATCTGTCAATTGAGTTGGCTAGCCCATATTCAGTTGTTTTCTTCGTTTTGTCCAGTTGTGGCTTTCTGAAAGGGTCTCTATCGGCTGCAAAAAGGAGCTTCTTTGGCGAAGGCTGTGAACTGCCCACTTCTGTGGAGATAAGGATGAGTGTCTAGAATGCAGTTCGGAATGATACTGGTTTACAAAAGCACCTGTAGTAGGTTCTTCTCTAGGTCCAGGACCTCATCGGTAGGTTGCTAGGTTTACAGTAATGGGCTGTAAATTCCTTCCTATTGACCAAACCGTAAGTCCAACTAGACAGCTGTTGCTTACCCCCGAGTTATAAGTGGCATTATTCTATCTTGGGGATAATTTGCCATCCCAGTCACTGTTAATTTGTATGTTTTACAGCTAGCTTGGACTGTTGATTGTTTTTCTCCCTTGGCAATTTGCATAACACCTTCTGATACTATGAGAGCTAATTCCGGGTCAGTTCCAGCTCAATTCCTGCAAGTTCCTTGTTCAAAGTGTGTGGTGACTTCAGCAATTGGGTCTTACCTTCAAGTTCTAGAAGGCAACCAGGGCAATGCCAGTCATCTATATTACCTTGGGAATTTCTTCAATTCCCTTGATCATCAGCTCAAGGGGAGTTTTTCCATGCCTGGCACTGAGTTTTTGCAAGACAGTCTATAACTCTTTAGGGGAGTATTGTCACCCTGAGTGATGTAACTTCATTTAAATTATTTATGTATATATATATATATATATATATACGTTTAAAATATTATCTCTGTATTTGAAAGTAAACATAAAACATTTCTGTGCAGACTTTTCAGACATCCTTAGTGTTATTTATCCATCCCTTTTTCTCTTCCTCTATATTGTCTTCCCTTCCCATTTCCCAGTTAGTTTTCCCATTTCTCCCTTCTTCATTATGTCGGGATCCTTAACAACAAAGCACTCTACATCTCATTATATCATTTCCAATAACGCCAGCTTCTAACTCAGAGAATTGCATCCTAAGCCCCAAGATTGTGCTAGGGTTAGAAGCTGAACAAGGCATACCTTTCCTTTCCCTCAATAATGCATTGCTGCTTAGTTTCCAATTGATCTGCCAGAGCTTCCTGCAATTCTTACCCACTGCAAGTTACAAAGTATTACTGAGGTACCCCGAGACCTGGAAGCTCAGAAGTTCATTTACCACAGTTTTGTCTGAATCTTCATTGATCCCTGATGTCCAGAAGTGTTATATCTCAGGACCCAAAATGGCGTCACCTATGTTACTGGTGGATCGAAAAGAAAGCCAGCTGTCTTCAGGGTCTGTGATGTGACTGATGCATTGAAATATTTGGGAATGTCTGGAACTTTTGGGAGGCTGGCCATGCAGATAGACCCCTCCTATCTGTCTGGAGCCCCTCTGTTGAGCTTTAGTGCTCAGCTGCAGTTTGAAGTGTCATTAGTAGGTGGATGGTGTGAAGCAGATGGTGGGCATCGTGAGTGTGCAGAGGTCGGCCTTTGCTGTCCTGTAAGCAGAAGTTCAACGTATCATAGGCAAATGTCTAAGCCAGGACTGAAAGAACAGCCAAGTCCCTGGACACTGGCAGGGAGTGACTGAGGCAATGCTGGAGACACAGGACACAGCAGAATCTCAGAATACAGGAAATCATTTTATTTATGCACCAGAGTCCTCCTTTCCAAAGGCCCCACATAGAAAACATTGTTTCAACACCCTGAACACAACAGTCACAGCCTCTTCAACCTGTGACAGAAAGACAATTAAGGCTGTGAAGCTGCCACAAATGCTCCACAGTCCCTGTGACTTAATAAAAGCCACTGCTGCAAAGTCTTGTAACTGATGCTTGGGCTACTCAAAGTCACCCCAGTTCACTGAGTGGACTCCAGCTGTAAAGCCCCAGGCTCATGCCCAGGACAACTAAGCTAGCTGATGCCCTCTATCAGTGTGGTTGCCGAGGTTGGAGCCCAAAGAACCGCTGAAGCAGGTAACCCCTGGGTTGTAGATGCCATCACAGAAAGCTAAAAGGGCATTGTGGTTTGGGCTCAGCAGGACACATAAGAGCTTGTGTGAGAGTCTCAGGATGGAGGCCAAGGCAGAAGCCAAGCAGACGTTGGCTTAAAGAGTTTTAAGTCTGTAATAAATAATGATGGCTCCATCTACGTGGCCAGCCTCCCGAAAGGTCCCCAGAGTCTCTCCTTCCAAACTCCAGGAAGCGTCCATTCCAAAAGGACTGAATTCTTCCTCTCTGAAGGCCTCGTAAGCGCCTTTCTTTCTTAGGAAGAGGCAGGAAACTAGGCAATCTCTAAGGACACTTTTAGAAAATTGAACACAGAACCTTTTATCAGGAAAAGCCGAGATGGTTTCAGCCCACAGCCCTCACATTCATCAGAGGCACTTCAGGGGGAGAAAATTAATGAGGATGCTAAGTGTATAATGACTTCTGGAGACCAGCAGGCTCCAGTGGGTGGGTGTGGCTGGAGGCTGGCCCCGAAGCAATGAAGTTGTTGCCTGTGCTCTTGCCCTCTCAGTTCAAGCTTCCGGGCAAAGAACTGAGGAGTTGGTAGGGACTTCTCTATCCTAGCTCCTGGAAAAAACTAGTAGCCGGGGAACCGTGGAAACGATACACTTGGGCTATTTTGAAAAACGAAGAGACTTCTTGATTTCAATACTTCTTTGAAGTTAAATGTAAAAATCCATTTTTACAATTTGGGCAAGAATTCGGGCCCAAGTCACAAAACAGTTATTTGACAGAGGGTTCAGACACATTAGCTCAGCCGCATGCTGCGGACGGATGCCGACAGCCAACTCCTGACTGAGGGAGCTATTGCTCTGCGCTTTCTAGAACAGGAACTTTACTGCTACCACCCAGTCAGACAGCTGGAAGTGTTTTGTTGGGGGTCCCCCCACCACCACCCCAGGGGGGCCGATATAGGGGGTCATTGTTTTGATTCACAGCTGTATTCCTGGAGCCTGTTTGTCTGACATTAGGACTGAGGTGAGGTTGTGCCTTGCCCTGAGAGACTCCATTCTACGAGCAGCGTCAAACACAGAGGCTGTGTGGTTAGGCTCCTTTGTGGGCATGTAAACACCACCATGTATCTGTCGCTACTCAGGAGGCCCAGGCTGGGAATAACTCACTCCTAAGTTCACAAAGGATGCTGCAATGGTTTTAACCTTTTGTGACCATTCTGTAACCTATGTATGTCCACAAATACAGGGAGACGGAGAGATGACAGCTTTAGTGAGAACTGGGTAGTGAGTGATCTAAGTGTAGTAATGAGGAGAGCCTGCTTTTGGTCCCGGCCGCCTGCTCCTGGCTGCCCGGCTCCTGGCCGCACAGCTCCCAACCGCACGGCTAGTGTAAGCCCCGAAATAACCACATGGAAATTGTATTAATTAAATTACTGCCTGGCCCATTAGTTCTAGCCTCTTATTGGCTAACTCTCGCATATTCGTTTAACCCATCTCCATTAATGTGTATCGCCACTTAACTGTGGCTTACCGGCATGAGTCTAACCAGGGTCCATCTCAGGCAGGAGAAACATGGCGTCTGCCACACTACCTTCTTCCTAGCATTCCGTCCTGTCTACTCCGCCTACCTGATTTCTGCCCTATTTCTGACATTGAGGAAAGACACACATGTCCACTCGTGTTTGTAACACTGTGCACTCACAACAATTAGACTCTAAGATGTTTTTAGAGGGAAATTCTCACTAAAGTGGGAAGGGGTTATACTGGGGTGCCATCCAAAAGTCAAAGACGGAGACAAAAAAAGACAAAGGGGCATCTTAAATGAGAACAAATGGTCTGTGGAATTCTTCAAAGGGGAGACTGGAAATGGGTGAAGTGCCTCAAAGTTTTGGGGACGTGGCCTTCACTGAGGTATTGTCCTCAAAATAAAGGATCTTGAGTCTAACAGATTGGCATCCTAGGTGCCTGAAGTCAACTCTTGTTTCTGGAGCTGGCTGACTCACCCTGGCCTCTTTGGGTTTTGCTGGGGAGCTGGGCAGACCATTTGATGTTCATCTCTAATTACTTTTGTCTGTCTTCTTGTCATTAGAAGATAAATGGTTTATAATGCCCCTAGTTCTTTGTGATGAGATCAAAGGCAAACCCCTTGGGAGAAGGCAGAAGGCAAGAGACAGGGTGTTCCTGGGACTTCCTCTGCCCTGTGGCTGGGTTGGGCCTCTACAACACAGTAATGTTCTCAGTCTTTATTCAGTAGCTGGGGCACCAGCTTAGCTAGGGTCACTCTTGCCAGGGAACAGCCTGAGGATGCTGTTCCCTTACTCTTTCCAAAGGCAGGGGCTTCACATGTGGAAGAAGACAGGATCTGTGGCGTTTCGCCAGTAACAAAGTCCAGTGGCACTGTCTGGAGAGCCCGCTGATCCTTGTCTTTGGCTCTTGCTGTATCCAGGGGCGCAAGAGCAGGGCTGACGTCCTTCAGTCATGACAACAGCCACTCTGATCACAAAGCATCATGTTTTGTGCTCTCCCTGCTCCTGACTGAGGTGCTGTGGGCATACACCAGCCCTTCTTGGCCTAGTGTCCTGAAGCCATAGTTCCCAGAGCTTGTGGGGTCCTCCCAGTAGTAATGAGCTCAAGTGCACAGGGGAAGCTGGCACAAGAGTCTGCGCCATCCAAAGGGAGTCACCTGGATACTATCAGTGAATTAAAAAATTAAAACAGTCATGGCACACGTCTTTGATCCCAGTGTTGGGGAGGCACAGACACGCAGATCTCTGTGACTTCCAGACCAGCCAGAGCTACATGGTGACGCGGCAATAGCAGGAAAGCTGGCCTCCGAGAAAACAGAGGCTCTGGAGTGGATCTCTGACTCTTCAGATGCCTGCAGCTTTCTTTTGGGGGAAATGGATGTGTAGCCAGAGACGTAATAAAGTTAAAAGAGTCACCTAGTTTTATTTCTGTTGCATGTTAAAAAAAAATCCTAACGAGAAGCAACATAGAGGAGAAATGGGCTGATTTGCCTTAAAATTCCAGGTCACAGTCTATCCGTCACAAGAAGTTAAAGCAGGAACACAAGCAGAAGTCATATTGCATCCACAGTCAAGAGCAGAGAGGAACAAATACATGTTTCCAGCTTGCTACTTGCTCAGCAAGTCCTTTGTCATTATATAGTTAGGACCCTCCCAGGTAACAGCACTGCCACAGCGGGCTGTCCTATATCAATTAATGCCATCATTACTGGGATGTCCCCTAACAAGAGAGCAATGTCCATGGGTCTGTAAAGGGTGCAGAGGCAAATCACTCCAGAGGCAATTTCAGGAAACAGCGTCTGCTTTATTGCTCATCAGCAACCACTTGTATGGCAATGTCCTATTGACTGTGATTGGTTTACAGGCTACCCCCCCCCCCCGTCTACTACGATTGGTTTGCGGGCTACCCTGTCTACCACGATTGGTTTGCGGGCTAATCTGGATAGATGTTCTTTGTTAAGGCTCTGTTCCCAGGTGATTCTAGGCTGTACCAAGTTGACCTGTCAAACCAAGCAGTGCAATGAGCTACTTAGAACAGTGCCTGATCTATATTTCAGTACATGAAATCAGCTTTGTCAGTACTGCTGAGCAGCTGCAATTCTTAGTGACTTGTTTTCTTTCAAACTGTTTTGAAGAAGATCAAAATGGTCAGCAGTACACACAGACCAAATTAAATCCAAGAAAAAGCTCTCATTCTACATTGATTGATGTACAAGAGGCGCTGCTACCATTCAACAAGTCAGTGACAGTCACAGATGTGCCAACATGCACCTTTAAGAAGGCAAAACCATATCTCTTATTTGCTCGCTGCCTCTGTGAGGACACTGTGAGGGGGTGTTTGTCTGCCTTAACCACAGCACATTCTCATTTGACCCACAGAATTATAAATGATGCAGGAATGAATTTGTAAGTCCTGCTTTTAAGAATATAAAAAGTCATTATTAAA
>PVIU01008073.1:0-24266 GCA_004026605.1 Ondatra zibethicus
GAGGGGGAAGGAGAAGGGAGAAGGACTGGGGAGAGCTTGGGGGAGTGGGAGGGTGAAGATGGAAGAAAGGTGGACATTGGAGAAGGGAATAAGATATCTACATTAAGAGAATCATTTTAGGGTTGGCAAGATACTTGGCCCTGGGATCCCAGGTGTCCACGGGCATGTCCCCAGCTAGGTATTCAGGCAGCAGAGGAGAAGGTGCCAGAACTAGCCTTGTACCATAGTCACATTGATGATTATCTTGATTACCATTATAGAAATTTCATCCGATGGATGGAGATAGAGCCATTTTGTAAGTTTCATAAGTAACATATGAATACACAAAAACCACTAAACCATAAAGTTCTATCTCTCAAGTTTTATATTGCCTGAAATTCAACTTATTTTCAATGGCTCAGATACCACTAGAACCAATGATCATAAGTAAATTGCCAAGAGGATGGACAGTTTTTCAGAGGACATCCAGAAGCAAAATTAAAAGCCCATATATCATCATAAGAGACTCTAAAACACCATTGGCTTCTGCCATATTGAGGCAAAGGTATTGTGCTTGTTGAATTTAGTCTTGAAGAATGAATGAAACTTTATCAAATGAATGTATGTTCCAGTTGGTCTTTAAGAGTAGAACACAAGGAGAATGGCACATACAGTTAGGAGAGGTAGCCAATAATAACTCCAGGCAATAGTATTAATACTTCTAATGAAAGACAATGTGACATGAAGCAAGAGGGTATTTAGAAAAGGGAGCAACTTAATGAGGTAAGTAGAAGGACATCTCTGCAAGTCATAATCAACAACATGTGTCCATTTTGGGTTTTTGCAGTGGATGAGAGTTATGACAAAAGCAGAAGATGAATAGATATAAAAATAAAAATATGAAAATAAAAACTGAAAAATAAGAAGTACACCAAAGCATTCATTAAGTAAAATTAAGGATGGCAATTAATTCACACTCTAGCATTTTTAAGTGTCTACTGATTACTATGAAATATATTGATCTTCAGTTACTAAAATGAATAAGAGATGCATGTGGACTCATAGTTACTAATAATAAGATTTTGAGGGCAGGACAGGGCATAGGCGTGAATCAACAAACCTAATAAAACACATATAGAAAGGAAGTAGAAATCAGAAACTCTTATTCGCATACTGAAAATTGCTCAAGGGAATACTGTGTTCTCAGAGCTGTGTATCTACTTTCCTATTATGAAAATAATGCAACAGTGGAAAGAAAAGTTAATCTGGATTCAGAAATCCTAGGTTTCAGCCCAGTTCTATTACCCATGTATGATCGAGACAAGGATTGTTGAGTAATGGACCCACCATGGTTTATGATACCTGTCAAAGAACTGGTTAGGCACGATGGCATATCACCTGGGAGAGTACAAAACTCTTTGGAAGTATTACACTGAAGTTTGCTTCTCATGAAGATGGACACACCATGATTCTCAAGTGCCAAACAGGTTGAATTTCCAAGTAATCCTTGGAACAGACAACATCCAAGTTCAAGTTCTGCCTACTTTTTCCATGACCTCAAGAAGTAAATTTCTCTAGCCAGGCATTCTTAGACTTATTTCTTAAAAAGAGTATAGTGGGTAGACAATTCATACACTCTAGAAGAAAACCAGTTAGGTAGCAGAGAGCAACGGATGCTGGTATCAACTATCTTTCTCCTTTTTCATATAGTCCAGGATTCCAGTTCAAGAAATGTTGCCATCCACACTTAGGAAAGGTCTTCATACCTTAATTGTCCTAATCAAGATAATGACTCACAGGTGTGACAAGAAGCTAACTTAACCTAAAAAACTCCTTACAGTCTTGCACAGAGGTGTGGCACCTAGGTAAGTCTATATTATGTCATGTTGACAACCAGTCTGAGCCATCACTCTTTGATGCTGTGTTAACATTGTTGTGGCCTTATCACACCTCTATGAGGGATAATGAAGGATCAGATAACTGGAAAACTCCTGCCCAATTAAAGATCGTAACTATCCTGTTATACTAAGTTCTCAGTCCAATATATATGAAGTCATTTGGCCTCTGTGAACCTCAGATGTTCCTTCTGAAGGAGAAGGGGAAACATCTTCATATACTTCATAAGGTAGTAATGAAAATTCATTTGAAGAGTAGTTTATAAACTGAAACATGTTATACCCACATGAGGGGCTATTTTTATCACAGAAGAGAGAACTAACTCCTGAGTGCAGACTGTTTTTGACTCCTAATCCTTCTGTTTACCACATACCACTGCTCGGCTTGATTCATACATAAGTAGAAATAAATTAGATTCATATATGCAATAAAATGTAAAAATAAAAATTGCAGAAACAGAAGTCAACAGAGGATGGGTTAATGTGGATGGTTTGTCCTTGTGGATGGTGATCACCAGCCTGATCTGAGCTCCCTTACATGCAAAACCAAGGAGAAGTACATCAGATCCTTGCTTGCCATTGTCAATAAGCAGGATTATTGTCCCTTAAATGAAACATGACTGTATGAAGGACTTCCATGAATAGGGTCAGTTATATCCTCCACCATATTCTACAGCAAATGGAATGTGCAGTTTCTTATAATCCCTTGCTGTGTGACATTTCCTGGAAAGACATGAACAAAAGTCTATCTACCCCAGGTAAAGCACTGATGACAGACCAAAGAAATTATTCCATCTAAGTCTAAACAGTAAAATGTTGAGCAACTTGGGGTCACATAAGCACAAATGGTCCAAGCACAGTTTTATCTTTAACAAACAAACAAACACCCAGTCATGAAAAACTGGAAGATACATACTGGGCCTCCCTTCATGACTCTCAGGCACCTGGACTTATAGGAGGGCCTCCTTTATCTAAAGATTTCACTATTTTTATAACTCGGGAGACGGATTATAAATCATCCAAGTTTCAGGAGTTTCCTGGGCTTTGTAAGTTTCCTTCAATATCTAGACTATAATTTCCATTTACTTCCTGAGAATTGTGATCTTCCTCCTCCCTTTAGGAGGGAATTTTTCAATTCAGTGCAAGTTGTTTCAAACCCTCATGGTTCAGAAAAGAAACCTATTTCACAAACTACTTAATAAATATTTTGTAACCTTTGTTACCAAAAAAAAAAAAAGAAAAAAAAACACTAGAGTTGTAAGATCATGCTTTATAAGGTACAACTATGGATCCCTTAGAAATCCGTAACTACATAACAAAATAAGACAACATAAGGCCTCTCAAATCCTCAAACTCCTCTTCTATTTGAGAAAGAGGATTGTTATGGATTGAACTAAGGGTCTCTTACACGCCAATCATGCTAATCATGCTACCAACAAATTACTTCCCAAACCCAAGTCTCGATTATTTAGAAGTTTTTGGAAAGTACTCAACTCACACATAATTAGCAAGTGAAAATGTCAGGAGTTATAAATCTTCTAGGGAATGGTACCTCCATTTTTTTCTAAAACTGAAGTCACCAAATGAGCCATGTCCTTTTCTAAAGTGACAAATGCCTGTATTGTGAGGATGGGTCCATGTCTCACTCTCTCCATGGCTCAGGGTCTATGCCCCATCCCAGAGCAGTCATGGCACTGAAAGCCCCTACACATCCATATAGGTTCTCATTCTTTCATCATCCATTCTTTCAGTGTCATTGCTAGGAGGACCTCCCTGCCTCAATGCCAAGCTCTTTGATTTGGTTGCATTTCTCTGCTTTCATAGAACTTAGTTCAGAGCAGGGAAACCCAGTGGGTGCTAAATATTGCCTGAACAGCGGATATGAGTAAAAATAAATCAAGCACTTTCTATTGAAATTTGAAGATTTGGCTTCAGTGCCAAATTCCAGCACCGTCCTTAGTTTCTGGCACTAGGCAACTCTGCTATTCCCATAAAATAGATTATGTGAAAAATAGGGTCAAATGGTATTTTTCAATAAAGTTTCAGCCACATTAAAGAAAACATTATCACTTTAACTCTCACCTTGCTCTTTTATAAGTCAAAGGTGCTTCATATATATAATATAAAATTAGGAGATTAGGAAATCTGGTATAAACTTTTCTTCTTAAAGCGTTAAAGAAAACTTATTGTGAAAAATAGTTTTATATTATCACAAGTCTGCAATGCATGTAAGAAAATCCAAGAGTATGAAGAATACTTCTTTTTAAATATATGTTTAGTAACTTTCAATTGTCAGTTTTCTTCCACCTAAAAATGTATTAACAAAAGATAAATGAGGAGCTAGAGAAATGATTCAGCTTGTAAAAGCATATTGTGTTCTTGCAGAGGACCTGAGTTCAAGTCCCAGCACCCATATTAGGTGGTTCATAACTGATTGTGACTCCAGACCCAGTGGATTCAATGCTTTCTCCTGGTTTCTGTAGGCATCTACATGAATATATGCATACATACATACACAGAAACTCATACACACATACTTATTTTAAACATTAGAATGAAAGAATTGTCTAATTGATGACAATGGTGAGGACGATAGTGATGGTGTGACGATGATGGTGGTGATAATGATCATGGCATTGGTGGTAGTGATGATGAAAATGTTGGTGGTAGTGGCTGTGATGTTGATGAACATTAGGAGAGTGATAAGAGAATTTATCATACAGCAGGCACTTGCTCTGAGATTTACATATATTTTTACATGCAATCCCTACTGTATCTCTATTATCATCTCCATGAGAAAAGAAAGGTAAAATTGAAGTAGAGAAAGTTAAAAAGCATAGGAATCTAAGACATACCTGAGCTGCAATAGCAAGTCATTGAATTTTATGGAGAATAGCTAGATTCGACACTAACTTCTTTCATAGTAATGATTACTAACATATGTTGAGCATCTTAGAGGGCCAGATATTCCTCTAACTCTTCTACAGGCTTCTATGCATAGTAATGGTTACAAGTCTTATTATTTTATTATTTCATATCTGCATCTTACATGGAAGGAAAACAAAATTAAGTTTGAGTAGTCACAAAGGTAATTTGGGACAGCTTCACAGAAATTATGCTGGGGTCTGCCTTTGCTTGTCTTTGTTCATTTTGGTTTGCTATTTATTACATGCATACACAATCAAAGTATTACTAACTCTTCCCAGATCCACCTCTACACCCAACTTCAATTCCTTTCTTTCCTATTAACTCAAATTTTGAGTGTGCAGTCATCTAATGGAGCATGGTTGACTCCTCATGAGCAACACTCTTAAAGAAAACCTACTCTCCCTCCCCAATAGCTCTCGACTGTCTACAGATCCTCAATTATTGCGTAGAGGCTCATGATCCTTCCCCTGTCTATGAAAGGGTGCTAAGTGGCTTGATGTTCGGCAATCTTCTGTAGGTATCGACAGCTGAAGTGAGTTCGTAAGTGTAGTGGTTCTGTCAGGTCAGAAGACAATGTTTCATTCTGGTCCTTCCTGACTTTTGTCTATTACAATTGTTTGCCCCTTATTACACAACTGTTTCTAAGCTTGCCCAGGCATGATATAGATGTTGCCTCCATTTTTAAAACAAGCATATTATATGCCTTTCCTTGAAAGACAAACAAATACAGGAGTTGTATAATCCATCCCTCCTATTCGCTGTCTATTCAGAACATTCTTCTCTCTAGTTTCAATTATTCTAGCAAAGTCTCATCTTCTTGTTGGCCTCTTGCTTCTAGTCTGGCTCTTATGCCCTCTCTTCTACCCAGCAGCAAAGGCCAACAAATTCACAGCCCATCTTCAACACCATTTCACCTCTAATACTGCACTCACTAAGCCCTTCAGTCATTCACCACTGTCCACAGCAAAAGCAAAAAAACTTTCAAATCCCTCCCAGATCCCTCAGAATCTTATTAGACTTTTTTCCTCATTTGGCCTCACTTCTCTTCATGCTCCATTTCACTTCTTCACAGATCAGCCACCAACAATTCTGAATGGTTTACAGGTCCTAGGAACTACTTTTTGCCAGATCAGGCTAGGTTGGCCTTGAACTTGCGATCTGGGATGAATTTCCTCAGGACTGGCTTCTTTTATTTGGCTTTTATACACGTTTTAAGGATTCTGTTTAGGCCTCTTCCATGAAAATTTCTGGAAATCCTTCAAAGAGTAACTGATATTAACAGCTGTCTGTCTCCACTAATCATTTAGGTGGCCCCAAAGCCAAAGTGACCCCTGATACTTCCATGTTAAGTCCTCCCCAGAAACTGGCTCATGTCCTGTCCCCTTAAAATTGCACTGAAAGTCTTTCAACAGCCCTTTGTTCCCAGTATTTTCAGGTGTACACTAATAATAAAGCTGAGGCTGATGCTGTTGTAACTTTTTTGGGAATACGTGACATGTAGTTGGAACCAAACAGAGCTATAAATTGCCTGGCTGATGAAAATCCCCCAATATATCCCCTGAGACTGCTTTTCAGATCCTTCATAACTGGTTCAAATAGCTGTAGCATTCTCAAAAAAGGTAGAGCACTGAAAGTCAACTTTTTAACCACCTTGAATAACAAGAAAATCTGTAGAAAGAAAGTGACTGCATGACTAACATGATATCTGAAACATCAAGCAGCTGCAAGTGTCACAAAAGTTGAAAATGGACAGGTGATTATCTAGTTTCCTTTTAGTTGCAGTGATAAAATACACTGAGAAATGAAGTGGAGAAGAATGGGTTTAGTTCATCCTACACTGGTGTAGGAGGTCCTTCTGCATTTGTGTTGCTTTCATTGGTTAAATAAAGAAGCTGCCTTGGCCTTTTGATAGGGCAGGACTTAGATAGGTGGGGAAAAGAGAACAGAATTCTGGGAAGAAGATAGAGAGAGAGAGCCACCACCATGAAGCTGCCAAGTTAGTCACGCTGAATCTTTCCGGGTAAGCCACGACCTCATGGTGACACACAGATTATTAAAAATGGGTTGAATCAAGATGTGAGAGTTAGCCAATAAGAGGCTAGAGATAATGGGCCAGGCAGTAATTTAATTAATACAATTTCCGTGTGGTTATTTCGGGTGTAAGCTAGCCTGGCAGAACACAGCCTGCTCCATTCCTCATACTACAGATTGACGCCCAAAATGAATACAGTTTCTGTGAAATTATTTTTGGGGGTTAAGCTAGCCTTGCAACTGGGAGCCGGGCAGCAGGACCAAGGCCCACCCACTCCTCTCATTACTACACTACACTTCCAGATCACAATCCATCACTAAGGGGAGTCAGGGCATGAATTAAAGGCAGAAATCTGAAAACAGTAGCATTTGCTATCCCATGCAGCCTTAACTCTGACCAGGTGATGCTGGCTCAGTCAAGAATGCATAGAAGAAAGAATGGAAGTACTTGGAAGCTGGCCCACTTGCTGTCAAGAAAGAGAAGAACAAGGAGAAAAACTTGTGGCTGACTCACAAGCTAATCCTTGGCTTTCTTACAGTGTGTGTGTGTGCGTGTGCGCATGTGTGTGCATGCATGCGCACATATGCATGTGTGTACAGACACACATACATAAACAAAATAAAATCAATGTACATTTAATATATATTTCAGGGCTAAATCTTCCTTTAAAAGTAAAACAAAAATAACACCACAACTTAAGATACAGTCCAATGTAGAAATCAAGAAACAGCATACCATCTAAAGAGAAATGAAAGACACAAATGGAGAGCTCTTGAGTAGCCACCTGCTTTGAGTGGGTTTGTTATAGGAACTTTTTAAAAGCTGTATGGCTTTTCCAGGGCTCATCAGCATGTATTTAAAGCCTGTCTAAGTTGAGTTCCAACAGGAGGTTCTGGAGAAAGAGCAAGATGGTCCTGATGACATATAGGGTAGACCAGTTACCTTTGAGGATATCCAAGCTGATGGTGTCCTGGATGTCCATGTTGGGTTAGTAGTAGGTTGGGAAATTGATGTGTAATAATCCTCTTGTACACTGTAATGATTTGTCACTTGAATTGGTTTAATAAAATGCTGATTGTCTAGTAGCCAGGCAGGAAGAATAGGTGGGGCAACCAAACTAAGAATGATAGGAAGGGGAAGGGTGGAATGAGGCATCATCAGCCAGATACAGAGGGACCAGGAGATGAATGTGTCATGTTAATAAAGGTACTGACACATGGCAGAGGTATATGGGTTAACTTAAAATGTAAGAGTTATCTAGTAATAAGAGTGAGCTATCAGTCAAGCATTTATAAATTATATTAAGCCCCTGTGCTGGTTATTTGGGAACTGTCAGGCAGGAGAGAAATATTCAATTGCAAGGAACTTCTCTGTGTGTACACAGTGAGGGTGACCACTGGGGAGAACTAGGAAGAGGTTATTCTCCTGTCTCCACACACTGTCAGTTGCTCCAAGATTGTCCCTATCTATTTGAAAAAAGTTGCCTGATTAATGAAAAGGAAAGATGCATTTGTAACCGGACATGAGGATCATCTCTTGACTATAGGTCTCCAGAAAATATTATAGCTGAGCTCAGCTCCTTTGGGAACAGTGAGACTTACTGGTTGTAATTTGGGGACACTACCGAGACAGTGCTGCCACGGTTAAGGGAATGTGGAGAATGCTACTGAGAGTGCTATCTCTCTTACACTTGATGACTCACTCACAAGCTAATGCTTGGCTAACTCATTTATACTGGCTAGAACTACTTTCCCATAGAATGGTACTGCACATAGTGGGCTGGGGCATCCTGCATTATTTAAGATGAGCAAGGCAATCGCTCATAGACAAACCTACTAAAAACAAGTACCCAGGTGACACTCTTTTGTCAGGACATTCTAGGCTGTGTGAGGTTGACATGCAAACTAGGCCAAGATCCTATTCGATTTCAGGAATAACCTTAGTCCTTTTCCTCCAGACCTAAAGGAATATATACATGCACAATGTAAACAACTTCAGGTGTCACTTCTAATCTTTACTCTACGGTTAATCCACAGCCTTTGAGTCAATGTAAGAAAGGCATATAGTTTCAGTTTAGAAAAAAGTAGGCTTGATCTTCACATACACTTTGTCAACAGTAGCACACACATTAGAGACCACTGGCACAACAAAAGATATTGCATAATTTTATTCAAAAACTTATGTCCACACTTATAAATTTTTAAAAACAGTAGCTTTTACTATGCCATTATCATAGATGTATATAAGATTCTTTGTTCATATTTATTACTGTGTTATCCACACTTATCTCCACTGGTGCTTACTATTCCCTAATAGTCTCTTTTCAGCTTCCATGTATTTTTTAATTCATTTTTTAATTAGCTGAGATACTAACAACATGTTACTACCCCCCCAAAAAGTCTTTTTAAAAACAAAATATTCTTTATTTAATTCAAGAAATACAGCAATTCTCCTGCTGGGGACTTTACAGGATCATCTTCCTAATTCCATGGCAATTTCAATCCCTGTCTTCAAGTCCCAACACAGTTTCCTATCACTGGGAAACTAAATCTGATTTTGGCATTCCATTTGGCATGAGGAGTTAACTAAGACTTACTTTTCTATGTATTCCACTGCCTTCCACTCAGTACAGCAAGCCATGCCACATTCTTCCATCCCATGCTGATGTCTCAGCAAGGCCACTTGCTTTCACTCTAACACTGTCAGGGTACATAGGGAAGCTGTGCAAGGAGGCATCAACTTTGATCCTGATTCCAGTGGTCAGGTCCTGGTGACCACCACCTGTAAACACTGTAGTAAGTGCAGCAGAAAATGTAGAACTAACTTTGAAAGAACAGCAAAAGGAATAATATAAAAATCTGTAGGTTATAAGGTTAGTTCTAAAAATAAATAGAGTATCATATTTAAAAATTTCTGCACATGGTGTATATATATATGCTTGTGTGTGTGTGCACCTGTATGTATGTGTGCATGTACATGTGCATTCATGTGTCTATGTGTCTGTGTTTGTAAGCTGCTTGGCAAACATGTATATGCCACAGTGTGCATACTGTGGATTTCAGAGAACAACCTTGAGCTGCCAGTCCTCAGATCTTTCTTGTTCTCAAATGCATATGCTTGTCAGATTCCTGGGATTTTCTTGCCTCTATCACCCATCGCACTGCAGGAGGCCTGGCATTATAATAGATGCATTTGCTGTTGTATCCAACTTTTATGTGGGTTCCCAAGAATCTAAACCCAAGTCCTTATGCTTGCAAAGCAAGCACTTTATGTAATAAGCCACCTCATCAGTCAAGATAATATTGTCTTTTAATTTATTTCCTGAATTTAGACTTTCTTGACTAGTTTTCCTCAAAGGGCCTATGAAAATAGGCCAGGTCGAGAGGGGGGTATGCACCTGAAATGGTGCCTACAGAAGATGAAGGGTTTTGTTTCAACTGTGACCATGGCTTCCTTATTCTCTATTCCCTGAAATTTCCTGAGAGTTTATAACATTCTGTTATTTGACAGTGAGAAGTCAGTTAGAAAATTAAAATGCTTCTGAGGAAATAAAAGACTAATCTTTAAATGACATATAGTAGGAAAAGAATTCAAACATCAATCTTCATGGGAGTAAATGACAAAAGTACTGTAAGTTTGCAAACAAGGCTTTTTAAGGATATTTAGTCTGGGCCCAGAAAGTTCACTTCCTATTTGCTCAAAATGGCAGTCTCTGTAATCCCACCAACATGTTTATTTTTATGCTACAATCAAAGACCCCAAGAAGAGAATGAGTAATGGTGGGTATGGAGTTTTTACACACACACACACACACACAGACAGACACACACAAACACACACACACACACAGTTCTTATAAAACTCTCTAACATAAAGTTCAGCATTTGAGTGTAGTGGAGAGCAATGGTACCCTTGCAACATGCTGTGGACTGCTTTCCATGCTTGGCATGTTCATCCCTCATCTGCCACATGCTGTAAAAGATAGGTCTCTGAGAATGAAGTGATCAGTTTCATATTCCAGTACTCTTCTTGGAATAGAGCAGAAGTGAAGGCTGCATTTCTGTTTGCTTTTGTCCTGTCTCTTTTTATGTCCTGATTACTTAGAAAGTCTTTCTAAAACTACCCAAACCCTTGCCCTCTGTAACAACAGGAACAGGTACTTTTGGAAAGCCTTTTAGATAAAATACCGCAATATTTTCTCTGCTTTACGTTACTTAATAAAATTTAATTCATGGAGTCTTTGAAGGCTTCCCAATCCCAGTTCAAATTGTTCATGTTCCCAAACCAGGGAACCATGATAGCTCTGTGATCATGTGTTTCCATGTATCACACTGAATTCTATGGGAAACCTCTAGGGAACTGGTGAACACTACAATGTCATCCTTTCTTCTTTCACTCCACTGGTCCAAAGAATATGGCTCTATCTTTCAGAAGGAAGATTGGCAATGACATATCTTTGATTGTGCAAAATCAAGTTGTCTGCTTTCTGAGATGATGAAGGAATTCTGATTACTTTGAATAATGAGGCTGATACTGGCCTCTGCAATCAAGTGTATGGGGATATAGTCATCAAGATGTAATTGATCATGTATTGGCATTACTCCAAACAAAGCAGTAATTGCAGTCCTCTAGGCCTATTCAGTTTTCCATTAGGTGGAAGAATAAACTGAAATAGGAGGATGTGATATTTCATAAGAATCTGTGTCTGGCTTAAGAGATTCATTAGAAAGAAGAAATCAGTGACTGTGACCATGCGGACAGCCACTCTTCTTACCATGAATAAATAGATGAATACCCAAAAATCTATTCAGCTTGGTTAACAAATAAGCCTTTGGAGTATAGACAATAAGTTTTGGATGTGCTAGAAAATAGTTTATGAAAAGAAATGAAACATACAGAATTTATATCACAAGAACAGTTTCCTGAACTCTGTAGGACTGCTACAACACATAATTTCGAGGCTGTAATTTCTACACCATTTGACAGCAAGAGTGAGTTCCATAAAGGAAGTGGGCTGGGCAAAAAACAGGGTAGGGAGAGAAGGGATTGCAGAAGCCATATTCAAAGGTTTGGATACACTCAGCTGAATATTACCATCCAGTCTAAGCTCCTTTGTTCTCTGTACCACAGAAGGGTTATGTAGAGAAATTCATGTTGGATATTGGATCATCCATTAGTGCTTGGAAAATGACAGAATGACAGGCAGTAAGCAGGGCTGTGCTATAGTAACAGATGTGTGATAGGGTGGCTAGTGGATGACTAGGTGAGTAAGTGGGTTGGTGAATGGATAAAGACATGGCAGACACTCAGTGGGTGTTAGACTTTGCAGTGTATTGATAGATGGATAGGTGAATGAGTGGATAAATAGAGGGATGGATAGGTGAATGAATGGGAGACTGAGTAGGTGAAAGCTAAATGAATAAAGTATATAAGGAAATATAATATTTAGTGAGGCAATAAATGAAGTAGCAAAAGAGTCCTCAGCAAAGAGATAACAAAGGTCAATTTTTCTTCTTATGTATATTTGTGGAGTCCATGCTTGGTTGTTTTGTAATCTTTCATGTTCTTATATTCTTTGTGATTAAATGTGAGAAGATAAGCTCATTCTTGTGTAAACACGATGATTGGTATAATGGAATTAAACCATGCCTTTGCTTATAACTTAAGAAATGTACAAAAGGTACTTTAAAAGAATTTTAAGTGCTTAATCTTGAGCACAAGTTTGCTAAGTTCACTGCAACACAGGCACGCTCCTCCACAACAGCAGGTGCTAATGGAGGACTAATGGAGAACGAAGTGAGAACTGAGCAACTCTCCCCAAGAAGTGAAAAACACGGTGAGTTGGTCTTGAGCTTGTAAGACTGCATGCTACAGGTTTACAACACTCACTTCCATTCGTAGAGTCAGGGAAATCTTTATATTGCTATGAGGTAGTGACTATCAAAATGGGGCCAAAATGCTCTTCCCAGAACTCTTTAAAAACCTGCCCCATATAGGCTTGTCCCATTCTACCAAAGGGCAATTAAGAAGTCATGTTACTGACTGATGAACACCTTTATTTTAAACACATTTGATTTATGTGTGAATGCAAGCTGACCTGCCTAAAAGACTGACAAGGTGTTAAGTTGTGAATTTATTTGCCTCACAAAGCTGCCAAAATAGGATATGAGTCAGAAGACAATTCACAAAAAAAGCACTACTTAGTAAGGAAAGTATAGCATGGTCAAACACAGTATCCCAAATTCATCAGGAAACATTGGAGGAGGGCATGGAAAATGGTAATTACGACATATCAAAAATTCAAGGCTGACATTTTTCTGTTTAACAGAGAAATGAGGCATTGAGTATTGGAATGTCGGCAGGCATAGTGGAGTGTACTCAGTAGTGCTCATTTATCCACTCAGATGGGAAACCAATATAAAATTTTTATGGAACAGTTTTTTCATCTCCCCCTGAGCCTGCAAAAAAGGTAACTTTATATATTCACTGCAAACAATCGGTATGCTAAAAGGATATTCAGAAATACACACTTTAGGAAAAGGTGATAAAAGGAGCTATTTGATGTCAAGGTATAAGTATGAAGTTGCCATATATTTTCTTTAAATCACTATACAGATAGATACACAACAGAACTGTAGGACAGTCCATATTTGGACAGGCACTGGTTTTAGCACAGATAATTACTCTGTTAATTCAGGAAAAAGGTCAGTGAGTCTTCATGTATGTATGAAAGAAATGTCTACAACATTGCTTTGGGTCCATCTATGATAAGGTAAGAGAATACCATGTGTATCTCTAGACAACTTAGGATATAGTTTCTTCCTTATCAGTCTTCTGAAAGGATTGATTCTCTGATCATGTACAGCAGCCAGCTATCATGGTGTGTACAATATTCAAGACCAGGAGATAACTCAGCAGTCATTATGAAGACCTGAGTACCTACATAAATGCTGGGTGGGCACAGTGACAAGTCTGTAACTGCAGCAACACTAGACGGAAGCAGAGGATCCAGGCTTGCTGGACCAAAGGAATCAGCAAGCTCTGAGTTCAATCCCAAAACTCTGCCTAGTACATAAGATGGAGAACAATCAGAGGAAGAAACCAAACATCAACTTCTTGATACCACAGGCATGCACATACACACGAGCATACATATATATAAGAATACACATACAAAAAACAAACATCTGACTCATTTTTATGACATTGCTCTCAGGGATTAGGCATTTGGCACAGTGTAGGCAAGCTCTCTGCTTAGGGTTTCACTAGACTGAAAATTGAGGGCTTTTGGCTTAACTCATGCCTCTTCCAAGTTCATTGGTCACTGCTGAAATCCAATTCCTGACAGTTATAGTTAGTTATAGGATGAAGGGTACCACTTCTTTACTGGGATAATTCTCAGCATTTAGGATTCACCCACTGGTCTTGCTGCCCCCTTATTATGAAAGCTTTTCTATCCATCAAGGTAGTGTTTAACATAATGAAGGATATTTAAAGGGTGACAACCAACCCCATCATATTCACTAGTTCTTGCACTCTGTAGGAAGGTTTTTCTCGGGGTGTAGAACACAGATTTGAATATTTGACCCATCTTAGAATTCTGTTAGCCACCAACAGTTTCCAGTCATCAGATGAGTGCAGAGAAGCACACATCTCCCACTCTAGGGGATTCTATGTTTTCTGACCCCATTACCACAGTCAAACCTCTGCAGAGCTTTACATCTGAGGACCAGATGTTTTTCCAAGCCAGTTGAATATAGACAAACTTGTCAGAGAATTTTAGGACTAGAAAGAAAAATACTAAGAAGCTGCCTCCTTGAAGCAATCACTCAGTGGCCTGTCCACAAGGTCCCCAACCACAGTTGATCCATCTCCAACAAATCACTGTACAGAAGACTCACAGAAAGACTGCAAGACCAAGAGGACCAGGAACTCTGCTGTGAGATTATGTCTTCTAGATATGACAAGAAAGCTAACCCATGAAATTTCAACAACATGGCTTCCTAAACAAGGCCTTCATGGTGATAAAGCCAGTTGACATGCCAGTGTGGATGAGGGAAATAAATCTCTTTGGGTCCCAAACATAGAAAAAGAGCCACAGCCAATTAACAGCTGCTAAGGGAGGGAGAATTAGTCTTCCCTAGGGATTAGTCCCTCAATTTGCTGTGCAAATGGTTAACCCTAAAATCATGCACATATGTTAGCAGGCTGTATTGTATTTTATTCACGCATATATAACACTAATAATGAAAGAACAATAAGCCATGAATTTGAGAGGAATGGGGGGCATGGAAGGACTTTGAAGAAGGAGAGGAAGGGGAAAATAATCTAATTGTGTTTTAATTTTTTAAGAAAAAAGAATCACGGTCTCTGGTATTTCTATACCAGTCTCAGTTCACCATGTGGCACACTCCTGTAACTGTGGCCTTTAAAAAACAGGTCTCAGGACCACTAAAAGCCAAAGATGAGCCCGATCAACAACACAGCAAGATCCTGTCTCAACAATACAAACTCATACACAGACAAGAATCCCATGCAGTTCCCTGTAGCACACATGTAAACAGCTGAGAAAAACATTGCCCAAATAGATACACACTTATAGAGAAAATATCATGCAGATATTCTTTACATTGCCTTCCATGACATAATAGTTTATTAATTTAGATATGAGTCATTTCCTGCAGCCTCTATCTTTAACTTCTACCCTTAAATATCTCAAAAGAAGCTGTTCGGTCTGACACACAGTCCAAATTCCTGGGTCTGGGTCAACTCCGGAAGATGCTCCTTGGGGTGATAGATCAAGAATCAGAACATGGGAATGGGCATGATGGCAGATATGTGTAATAGAGGCAGCATGGTCAGTTCAAAATCATCTTCAATTACAGAGTTCAAGATCAGTCTGTGTTACATGAGACCCTATATTTAAAAAAAAAGTTTCTGATATTTAAACTCAACCTCTTCAAAAATTCCTACTTCAAAAGGAAAATACATTATTAAAATTATTTCTGAATATATTATATAATTATACAATACAGTTCCGCTTTAGACAAATCAGGTATGTTGTATCATTTTCTGAATGGTTTCTGTGGGCCTGTTAATCGTTTTTCAGCACCTGTTACTGGTTCAAAGAATGTTTGGCCTAGATCCACACATGCAATTGCGGAAGTTAAAGTGAATTCTGTTATAAGTTCCAACATCTCTCATTGATTTATATGCAAAAGTGGTTATTAGGTAGAATGCAAACTTAGAGAAGCAACTACAGTAGACTGAGAATGTAGTTCAGTAGGTAATTCTTGCCTAGCGTGCACAAAACTTTGGTTCAATCAGAGCATGGTATAAACTGGGAGTGATGGCACATCAGAGATGGGCACAGCAGGACCAAGAGTTAAAGGAGTATCATTGAGCAGGGATGATGGTTGATGAAGAAACTCACAAATGGTCATAGTACAAAGAATAAGTTTCACTCGGTCATAAGTGAGACATGTCTAACAACCTCAGGGATCACTGTAGGAAAGGAAAAAAAGATTTTAAGAGTGAAACAATGTCCTGGATATGACTGGACTGCCACACTCAGAAACTCACACCAGCTGCAGTTGTCTACACAAGATAACGTTAGTCAACAGTGGAGTATAGATTTGGAGGGATTCACAAATCCACTGAGGAGCTATGGACAGTTGATAGCTTCTGCCAACGGAGAAGAAAGTTTTCTTTTAATATGCAGCTCCTTCTAGATTAACACCCAGCCAAAAGCTCTACAGCCAAGAGTAAACAGGCAGCACAAATTGCAGTCCATATGGTAATATTTTAAAAAGTAAAATAAAATAAAAATAGAATACAAAAAATTGAGGTGTGTGTGTGTGAGGGTAGACATTGGAGGAATTAAGGGGAGGAGTTGGTGATGAATGTGATCAAAATACATTGTATAAATTTCTCAAAAATTAATAAAATATTATTAAAAAGAGAAAACATACTTTAAAGCCACAAGAATAAAAAAGTAAGAATTAGTATCAGAACAATAACCAAGGAAGGCAATTCTCTTGCTGATTGGCTGCATGTCCAACCAATACTAAAATATGAGGAAGCTTGGAAAACTGGCTTTGAAATCTCCTAGACATTAATGAATCAAACCAAAACACACTCTCACAAGTCTTCATCTGCAGCAAAGCATCAGCCTCCAGGTTTCTTAAGAAAAATAAACCTCAGAACTCTGGTTTTGCCCTCAATATCAGCATCCCCCAGCCTCACATGCTCCTCCTGAGTCACATTATTTCTTTAAAAAGCATCTTGTTGATGATGAAAGTGTGAGTCACAAACAAGGGGGAATTAATAGGCTTGTAAAATTAGTAGAAATTCAAAAATAAAGTGAAAAGCTCTAATTTTCCAAATTCTAAAATTTTTGAGACACAACGAGAATTTTCAAGCAGTCAGACTTCCCTTTATAAAAGGTAGCCATGACAAATTCAATTGTTTAAACAAATAGAAAAACTAAAAACTCTGCAGTGGCAAGGCAAGCATTGAAGTGTTGATAACAAGAGAATAGCCACACAAGAAGAAACAAACTCTAATAGCTCCTGACAACAGCCACTTCATATATGGAAAAAGATCTAGAGTCATTATTTGTCATCTTTATTCTGAAATGAAAGATGATTTTTCAAGAAAAGCAAACCATCCTAGGTTACAGAACCAACTAGCCAGCTAGTGGTAGAGCTGAAAGTTCAATTCAAGTTCAATTCTACCTTATCCTTAGAGTAGAGGACATTGCACTCATTTAGTTCATGATGGAAAGGTTTAAATGTAAGTCAATAAAAAACAATGAAGGAGTATCATATTATTGAATGCTTTCTTTTTCAAATTATATATATATATATGTATATATATATTCAATATGCATATCCATCAGGTTTTTACATCAAGATGTAGAGTCAGCTCATGAAGAAGTTTGTTCATGTGTCTGGATTTATTTCCTGAGGCTATGCAGTGACTACCATGCACAGGGTGGTGAAAAAGACAGATGCTTCTTGTCCCACCGTTCTAAAAGGAAGTCCACATGCAAGCTGCCTCTGAAACTCACAGTTAGGCTTTCCTTGCCCCCCTGTTGCACAGAAATCTGGTGTTCCTTGGCTTATACTTTTGTTTATACAAAATTTTGATTGTCTTTAATATTTCACAACCTTTTGTCTTCTATGGACATTCACTAGGATGAGGGGCAATCCTACTCTAATATGACCCCAAAGAGGAAAATTTACTCAGGAAGTCAAAGAAAAAGAATGAGAGGGCTGAAATCCAAAGATCAGATAGACTGTAAAGAAAGAAGGCAAAAGGGGACAAGCTTATCGACTGAAAAAAAACGGGTGGGTTATATTACCAAGAACATGAATTTATGAAGGAACTCAGTTATACTGAGTCAGTTGCAGAATCTAACTCCCTGATTACTGGCTGGGGTAAAATTCTTAGAATTTTAAAGTTATTCAATACCTTTAAGCAACCCACAGAGACCCATGAATAAACTTTTTCTTCTTGTATGCACCCTATGCATGATCACTTGGCATCTCCTGTGGTGTGGGAGGTCTTTCTGTCTATGTGTTGCTTTTATTGGTTAATGAATAAAGAAACTGACTTGGCCTGTTGATGGGGTAGAACTTAGGTAGATGGGGAAAACTGGACTGAATGCTGGAAAAAGGAAAGCAGAGAGAGAGAGAGACAGAGAGAGAGAGACGCCATGTAGCCCCGCCAGAGACAGACGCCTGGAACTTTACCCGGTAACCCACAGCCACGTGGCAATACACAGATTAATAGAAATGGGTTAAATTAAGATGTAAGAGTTAGCCAATAAGAAGCTAGAGCTAATGGGCCAAGCAGTATTTTAAATAATATAGTTTCTGTGTGATTACTTCAGGTCTAAGCTAGCCAAGCGGCCGGGACCAACAAGCGGCCCTCCTTCCAACAATCCTGGATCATTGGATTGCTCTCGATGATGAGCAAAGTTTAGACAAGGCAAGTAACACAGTCCCTCTGCTGGATAAGAAGAATCTTTCTTTAGTTTTTGTTGTTCTTGTTTATTTGTTTGTTTGTTTTCAGTACTGTAGCTGAATAAAGGACCCTGCCCAAGATAGGCAAGCATTCTGCTACAAAGCTACATTCCCCAGTCCCATTTTATATCATTTTTGATTGAAAAGGAAGACTTGGAAATTTGGTAATTCAACAAAAACTGTGGTATCTGGCTGTTGGAGCCTTTCCTAAAACATGCTTTTGTTTGTCCACTGAGTTTCCTTTAGAACTGATGACAGTGTCTCACCAGTATCCTCATTCATGCATAAGCAAAAAAATTTAATGTGAGTTCACTCTGATTCTATGACAGCATGCATTTTCTTTTATTAGGAATTATCTATTAATGCTTCAGAACCATAAACCATGCTTAATTTGAGCTGAAGTGCACTGTCCTCCAGCTGTCCCATAAGAAGGCCCAATGAAACCATGCAAACTAATTCTCACCTCTCTTCCACATCGTGACCTAAGAAATACCTACAAACCGTTCCCTTGACTCCTCAGAGCGTCCCGCTCCTGTTACTTCCATGCAGTTTTAAACTTAAAAAGAGAGGAACACAAATCATTGCATAGATCTTCCTCCCATGGATCAAATGATGGGTCTTTACCAAGCCGTTTTCAGAAACATTGTCTGTCCTCAGAGATAGACCCTGTCCATTTATAGGTGGATTACTTTTGAGCCTTGTCTTTCATTTCTATATGTTTCATTTCTATTTGTCTGTGGCTTACAACAGCAATACCAGTCTTGCTGGAGGCCATATGCACCATGCTCCACTAACTTTTTAGTTTTAAAAGTATTGTCAGAGATTTAAGTTGAAGTCTCTATAGAGAGACTTCTATAGAGAGAGCTTTATCCATGTGCTTTCTGAGAGACTGTCACTCTCTCAGATGCTGTTCAACTATTCTCATGTCCCAACATCCCTGTTTTACAGAGAAAGTGGAATTCAATGGATACCTTGCATTCATTACTTGCTTTGTTGATGTGACCAAATGTATGATAAGAGGCAACTTTAGGGGAAAGGGTCTGTTTTATAACATTATAGTCTTATGGAGAGGGGGACACAACAATGGTCAGGGTCATGGGAACTTGTGGCAGGGTGTTTCCACCTCAGTAGAGCAGAAGCAGAGAGCTCAGGGTGAAAGAGAACTGAAGATAACCTCAAGGCCTGATTCCAGACACCTGCTTCTTTTCAACAGCATTCACCTCTTTAATGGTTCCACACCCTCCCAAGATCACACTACCAGCTAGGAACCAAGTGTTCAAACATGTGAGCTTGGTAGGCATGCAGGAGGTGGAGGTGGTGGGGATCATTTAACATTCAAATTATAACATCCCTGCTGTCCTTGTCCTATCCAAGCAGACTAGGAAGAATCTAAGATCATTTTCTATGAAAACTTTATTTCATTGAATGCTGTGTGGAGTCATGTAGAAGGCCTAAGTGTAACATGATCATTGGCCTTTTTGTACAGTAAGTGTTCCATGGTGAGAGTCTCAGAAACCAAAACTTCAAGTGTGTATAAACTTTTTAATCTAATGAAAGGTACAGACAAACAGGCAAAAAGTTAATGTATCTCTCTCTAGAAGGACTAGTCTGTAAAAATCATGCTTGGTCTAACTGTCTCTCACAAGAGACTAAGCCATTGTGATATTGTGGCATCACTACATCTGTAAACAATCTTTCTTAGGAGTTTTCTAGTAAGAATCCATCTCTCATGATATATTTTGAATAATCTAGAACAACCTGAAGAAGGTCACTTTCTTTTCACAAAAGTGGAATGATTAAAGTCTAGGAAGTCTTTCAGGATAAAGGCACAACTGCCTTCCACAATTACTCCAAGTTCATTCGGTTCTGCTCTGCAGGTTCTCTCCAGATCATGGGGATAGTCTTCTGAGTGCAGAAAGTTCCTCAAGAAACTATGCATGCTAGCCATGGTAATAACTCAGAAAATGAGAAGTTTTTATGGACAATGAGAATCCTTGTGTCTGATGACCACCACAGAGAATTCTTCCACAAGCATGCTGGGATGGACCCTGTGGTTTAGACACAGAAACACACGCACATTTCATTCCACACAAGTTCAGGACTCCTTTTACATAATTCTCTGGACCTTATTTTTTTTAAAAAAAAACCTTCATTGCCACTGTCTGCACATTCTATTTCCTCTTTATTTTTTCTTTCTTTTTGGTTTTTTCGAGACAGGGCTTCTGCCTCACGAGTGCTGGGATTAAAGGCATATGCCACCACCGCCTGGCTTATATTTCCTCTTGTAGATAAGGCTCTCCAGTCCTTCCTCTGGTCAATCCCCTATACACTCAGGATAGTTGCCTCCAGCTGCATATGTGCATGTATAGTTTCAGTGTTGTAAAATATTAGTCATGGTATGTGCTTTCTAGAAGCTTCTTTTTCTAGTATAAAAGACAAATATGCATACACACATATTTATATGTATCAAATGAAATGCATAAACCTATATCATAATAATGAAGTCTGCCTAGAGAATTATGGGAGAATAGTAAATAATAATTAACCTGAAGACAAAGAAGAGCTAAAAGGATGCCAACCTCTACTTTGATACACAAGGAAAATCTCACCACAATGCTGCGGGGGGTGGGGGGAGTGGTCCAGAAAGTGGGGTTATCCTATGTCCAGCCAGAGCAGACCAAGAGTAGAATCTAAAAACAGTAGTTAAGAGAAACCAAGATCATGAATACAGAAACTGTCCCTCATGCATTCAGTATTTCAAATTAAGTTACTAGTGAATCAAAAGGGATTTTGGAGAGGATTATGTTTCACAACAATGCTACAGTATGAAGAGAACACTCAAGAAGGTGAACTCTGCAGAAAGAGTCCAAGTAGTACCAAGAAGGGCCAGGGATCAACAAATTTCAAAAGATGGTAGAACTAGACAATTAGTTCCCTTCTCAGACATGGAGGACCTAAGGACCATTATCTTCTGGCTGGATTATCTGCTATCGTCCTTCTTTACTCTCAAAGGACAACCAAGACCAGAACCCACTAGCTGTTTCTAGAACAGTCTAGAACTGATACTGGAGTCAATGCTTGGGTTTGGACCCAAGGAATAAAACTGCATTCTAATGCACAAGGAAGAAAAGAATAACCAACTGACAATAGAGGTAGTGGTGAGCATCTAAGCACAGACGCTTTTGTGTGTAGACAGCTGAGCTCTGAATACCCAATATCATTGGAAGCCAGTAATCTCTCGGCAGATTGTCTTGGTAGGTTCTCCATCATAGTTTCATAATCACTCAACATAATGCTCTGCTTATGAGTCCTTTTGCTTGTCTTCCTTCAACCAGGTATTTTAGTGTTCCTTTGTTTGGGAATTCAAGTGCCTGGCTGTTGTAGAAGTTTAAGTGACCCATCGACATTCTTCAGACATGAACATCCATCTCAATAATTAGCTCTAACACAAGGCGTACAGAAAAATGAAAACCCATGTAAGTCTGCTTATCTGCCTTCATGATGATGTTCACAACCACCCTGCCTTCCTAGGCCAGAAGAAATCTACAGGCAAAAGCTGTGTAAAAATGGGACAGAGGCCATTTTGGTTACTATGCTAACCAGAAAGTTGCTAAGAATCTTTTGCATTCCTTCTGAGAGCCTGCTCCAATGTGAAGATTTAGAGCATTGAACAGTCTGTCTCAATTCTGTGTTTGTATGATTAGGGGTAAGGGGGTGGGTATGTTCATATTTGCATGTGTGTGTGTGTGTGTGTGTGTGTGTGTGTGTGTGTGTGTGTGTACCATTCATACCCACATGAAGGGGAAGAGCTTGTCACTAGAATGACATTCTCAATCACTTGTCTACATTGTTTTTTTGACAAAGACTCTCTTATTGATCCTAGAACATACAACTTTGGCTACACTGGATGTTCAGTGTGCCCTAGGGACCTTCTTGTCTCCATATCCTTAACACAACGTATGTTCCATAAAATCTGCAATGTTCACATGGGTACTGGGAATTGGAACTGAGGTCCTCAATATTGTGCAGCAAATGTTTTGCCTAATGAACTGTCTCCCCAGCCCCAATGCTATACTTATGAACCTGAGGTGATCTTGGGTTATATTCTTGGAGACATGGCAGTCATAAAGTATTACATGGATATTTGCAGGCTGCATGATCAGAGGGAGAAAACCTATTGTTCTATCATTTAAATTTGTTCACCTAAAACAAACATAGCAAGATATTACTTCAGGATGAAGCATTAACACAGAACATTACATAAATAGTCAGAGTTTTCCCTTTTATTAAAAATATATTTTCTCACATAATATATCATTATTATGGTTTCCCCTCTTTTACTCCTCCCATCTACCCTCCCTTCCAGATCCATTCCTTTTCTGTCTCTCATTAGAAAACAAATATGGGAAGATAAGAAAAAAAATAAAACAGAGTCTAAAAGCAGTTAAGAAGTCAGTTACTTGCAGGCATGCCTCTAGATTCTGGGTTTTGATTTTATCTCTAGTGGAATTAGTGACATTTGAATTCTTAAAAATCCTTTTTATGCTTGCTTATCCATTGGGTAGGTAGGAATACATGCCACAGTGTAAATGTGTCAAAGTCAGAGGACAACTTGCAGAAATTGGGTCTCTTCTTCCAGTATGTATGTCCCCAGGAATTTAATTCAGGTCATCAGTGCTAGGAACCAGAGCCTTTATCCACTGCACCATCTTGTCAGCCCGGCATTTGTATTTTAACATGAAAGCAGATAAACATGTTTCTAGCATTGGAATTTGGGAAGAAAGCATGGTGCAAAGAAGTATTTACTTCTCTGATAAATCAGATTGCCACAGGGGAAAAAAGATGTTGGCAGCCAATTATTCTTGGGGAGATAACATGTTATTCCTTAAAAGACAAAATAGTTTTCTTTTCTCTGTAGGTAAATTTTCAAGTCAACTTGTCAACGTGTGGAAAACAGCTTGGATGAGAAATTACTTTCAATTGTCTCCCAGGCAAGCCCAACCTGATTTTCATATACAGCTGATGAGAAACACAAGATGATAAATTAATTTAAAGCATTATGTGAAATTTTGCATCATTTTAACAATTAAATCATTTTAAGAGTTATCACTGTATATAACATGGGCTTGTGATCTCTGATAGCCAAAGAAGATAGAAATTTCGTCCGATGGATGGAGATAGAGACAGAGACCCACATTCACACCAGAGCAATGGATTGAAGTCCCAAGGTCCAGTCGAAGAGCAGAAGAATCTTCATCCGGCGACGGATGGAGATAGAGACAGAGACCCACGTTGGAACACTGAACTGAGCTCCCAAGGCCCAGTTGAAGAGCAGAAGGAGGGAGAAGATGAACACAGAAGTCAGAACCGCAAGGGATTCATCCACCCATTGAGATGGTGTGC
>PVIU01008073.1:24366-86315 GCA_004026605.1 Ondatra zibethicus
TCTACTGCATGTACTGGCTTTTTGGGATCCTAGTCAGTTTGGATTCACACCTTCCTAGGCCTGGATGGAGGGGAGAGGGCCTTGGGCTTCCCACAGGGCAGGGTAACCTGCCCTCTCTTAGGACTGGAGGGGAAAAGGGGAGGGGGAGTGGGGAAGCGGGAGGGAAATGGGAGGAGCAGAGGAGGTGGAAATTTTGAATGGTACTATTTATAATGTAATAATAAAAAATTAAATGTGAAAAAAAGGAAGAGTCACCAGCCACAGCCTCTTGCCATATCCAGCCTGCTCCCTGTTTTCATCTGCTCTCACAATCTAAGAGTGGTATTACATTTGGTTTTATATAATTTTGATTTTGTATTTTTATGTACTTTATAAAAACTCTAATGTAAACATGAATACCTCTTTGTACTACATACAAATGCTTAGAAATGTCAACTCCAATAGCCTTAACTGAAAAGGTTTGCAAGCTCCATACCCTGTTACAGAGCCAGTGCCTGTGTTTGCATGAAAGCTGGAGTGGAGCAGCGCAATGTAGAGAGACAGCACATGACTCAGAGAACAAGAAAATCAGACTGTAAGCCTGACACTGAAACCTTCGATTGGGTTTTAATCACTTCTAGTAACCTTTACAGTTTGTACACAGTGTCAAAGGCTGACTGAAGAAGTGATAGAGATGCCCTGTAATTGTCATTTTATTGCAAATCTAGAATGGGTACCCCAAGGAGGTATAACAGCAGTTGGCTTACTGAGAGAGTATTATGGGTTTGGTATCTTGATTCTTGCACACATTTCCTCAGTAGTGTTGTTTCTTAGTGTTGAACACTAAGTCAGTAGTGTTGTTGTCGTTTCTTAGTGTTGAGTACTAACTCAGTAGTGTTGCTGCTGCATTTTGCAATATGCAAAACTGCATATGCTACATCTGATTTACAGTCCCTGTCAAGTCTCCTGGACTTGCCTTCTTCACTGAGAATGAATTGAATCACTTGTAAGAAAGCTATCAAAATGTTCAACCTCACATTTGTTCTTTCCCCCCTCCGCCCGCTTACTAGTAATTCATCGTGCCCAAGAGATAAAATTGAAAATAAACAATGGAATATGATATTCTCTCATTGTCAGATTGATCCCATATCAGCCTTTTAGAACGTTTCATTTTTTATGGTAGGAATTGGGGTAGTGAAAAGACAGGGACTAGACACAGGATCTAATGTAGCCACGGCTGGCCTAGAACTAGCACTGTCTGTAGCTGGCAGTGACTGTGAACTTCTGATCATCTTACCTAAACCTCCCAAGTACTGGGCTGCACCACCATGCCTGTTTTACATGGTGTTGTGCTTCCAACCCCAGGGCTTTGTTAGTGTGAGGTACCGTGTCTTTACCGATTGAACTGCATCTTCAGGTAGCCTCAATGGGATTTATTCTGAATCAGTGCTACCAGGACGTAGTTTTACAACTGAGAAAGGAATCCCACAGAGAAATTTAGTTTTCTCCTAGACAGAACCTGGCTCTATTGAAACGTTCAAAGCACATTCAAGATCAACCTGCCAATACCCACTTTTCAGAAAGCTCAATGAAATACTGAGACATCCTGGCATAACTTTGTTTCTTAATAATCACCGCGTTATTCTTTTGATTTCCAGCATTTCCAGGCTAATATGTTCAGGATGATTGACTGAGAAACAGCCTTGACTACATTGTTAGCTGTGTGTCTCCAAGGCAGTTTATGCATTTCTTTTCTTGGGCTCAATACACCAGACCATAGAATTTAATGACAGTTTATCTTTTTTGATTGTCAGTCATCAAAATGAACTGATGTTTTTGCTTTTCTCCAAAGTTTTCCGTCCAATGCCACTTAATAACCTCCCCAACCCAGATTACATGCACTGACGGTCCTTGAGAAAGTGGTGATAAATCTCATTGTGAATATGATTGAAAAGTTTTCCATGAGAAATACAGAGAAAAGAGCTCTAGAAATGTCCTTCTCAGACACCCATTACTTTCGAAATGTTGCCACCTCATTCAAAGAGGACATCTGAGCAGTATAAAATTATCAAGAGTGTATCACAGAAACACACGCAAAGGTAGAAGTGAATGCATTTTTTTGACATCCTAAATGCCAAATCCTAAAGCTGGCTCTAGATAAATGTTTCCCAAAGTAAAACAAAATGAAAGCAGGCAACTAGCTAAGAATATAGCAGGCTGTGAGTGCGGCTGGTTGTACTGATATCTCTGTGTGTTGTGTGAGCTGAACTCCTCATTTGTTCCCACATTTATTCCATTAAGATATGTGGATTTAACGGTTGATTTGTTTTGAATTCCTTGGATCCATCTTCGGCAGGCATTTGTACCGATAAAAACTGGGATTTAGTTCTATGACTACAACCCGGGATTTATTTAGTTATCTGGGGTCAGTGGGCATGTAACATGCTTTTATAAACTGATACGAAACAGGAGAGAACCTGCATTACAGTGGAAGCGGAATAACAATAGCCTGAACTCTGAGGTGGCAGCTCAGTCTCCTGCTCATTTTGTTCAATCAGGTGGAAAACAAGCCTGCTGTTAACTCTTTGCCTAGGCCTCAGTGCCAGGAAGCATGAGCCCTCCAGCCAGAGGAAATTCAGGAATTCTTTGCTCTGAAGCTGTTAATCCTTCTCATCATATTGACAACACCGGCCTTTAAAATGACGTCTAAAAGACTGCAATAAGTTGAAGAACTTTGGAAATCTCTACCCACAAACACTACTGCTAGCAACCAGACACACATCCTATTGCCAGGTCAGATTGGGGCAGGGAGGAGAAGCAATCAATTTTCATAAGCATATTGATGTCAGTCCTAATGGAAGAAAATGGACTCCAAAGAACAGAGTCCCAAGTGGTATTCTGTGCAGAACCACAGGAGGTGAGGCTGCCTCTCTCCTGGTGCCTTGTTTTTTTCACCGTTATGCACGATTTGATTTTGTTTGTCAGTAAAGAATCACTGCTATTTTGTGCAACAATCAGAGAACCACCAATAAAGGTTAGAATTCTAAATACTAGCTTTGCCATAAAAAGAAGATAAAATTCAAACAATTTCCTCAGCTTTAAAATGACAGATGTTCTCAGTAGTAAAGAAATATAGAAATCTGATTTTTCAAAAGAGTAAGCTTTTCCATGTTAATGAAATTATGGCAGATAAATTTATAAACTATCAATCGTCATCAGGAAAAAATGTATCAAATAATATCAAATGATTCTTTATAATGGGATTAATTACTGAAAGATTAAAGTGTTTTAATATATCTTGTAAAAGATGTAGGTTATGATGAAGATCAGATCACATGCTGCATAAAGCATGCATGGAATTCTAAAACCTGTGACTGTTTAAAATTCATAGTTAAAAAATCAATATTGAACCCGGGAAGATAGCTCAGTGTGTATGCAAGCATGCAGACCTGAAATCCAACCAAAAGCCACATCAAGCTGGATCTGATTCTGTATATCTGTTACTCTAGCGCTGCTATAGTGAGTTGGGACCAGAGAAGCCCCAAAGTCTAGCCTAGTGTGCACAGCACTGACCTGCCTCTGACAACATCCAGGGTAAGGCTGTCCTCTGACCTCCATATGCATTCCATGGCACACACACAAAGATCTGGAAAAAAGCAGTCAACATCCAAAGGAGGAGGGTAAACTATACTATGTGGACATCATTTATTAAAATTGCCCGCTGTTTAAAGGCAGTGTGTCAGGGCTGTATACATCCATTTCAGACTATGTCCAGAGTGCTTTGTGAAGCAAAACTAAGCCAGCATTAAGTAAGTGAGGGATCTCGAGTTTGATCTTATACCAGTGAAAGAACAATGAAATACAAGCATAGCGTGAAGCTGATACAAGACAAGGCACAAATCTCAACTTTTGGGTTTTGAGAACTGTATCATGCTAGAGATGATGCTAAAATTGGAAAAAGCAAAATGAAATCTCTGCACTTTTCTTACAGCTGCCTATAAATCCCAAATAATTTCAAAATGATTTAAGAGAACAAATTGTAAAACAATATGGAGAGTAAAAATAAGACTCATAAAAATTAATAGTATTAAAGTCTGTATATAAGAACATTTTCTGAAAATATATATTCCTAAACTCTTAACAATGGTTATTTCAGGATTGGGGATTAGATGGTAGTGAGCTTTTTCTTATTTATATTATGTATTATTCTGTTATAATTGATTTTTTTAAAGAACAAGATGTTATAATAAAAATAAATCCAGTATACATTCATTATTTAAAATATGTTTCCATGAATATTACTGTGCCTATATAGTGGAGAAGATAGTAACTCAAAAAAGTCCCAAGGCTTATACATAGCAAGACAAGATTTGAACATTAGCTCTGACTGTAGAGTCTGAACTATTAGTCACTATGTGAGGTTGTCTGTTGCACCTTTGTTCCCTGGGGCAGATGGGGTTTTATTTATGGCAGTGATACCCACCATGTCTGGAGCAGCACTTAGCATATCCTAGACAATCAGTACATGTCTATCAAGTGCAACTGAATGCCAGCATGAACATTCCGTCTCTAACACAAATGTAATATACTTTCCATTTATAAGAGTATAACCATGTACAGCTGATTTGTAATATTCTTCTTGATTGCACTTAGGAACAAATGCATCTTTACAGAGTCAGAGGGTATAATTATGGGCTAGAAAAAGAATTCAACATGAATAATGCCAAACAGATACTCATTCACCGGGGTGCAGGGGGAACACTAAAATAATAAATAAACTTAATTCCACCATGAAAACTTAAAACAGTGTTAAAACAAAACCCCAAAGCACTGCTCTAAATAATCAATTGATGTACATGGACTCTTATATACTTACATTGTTTTCATCTACTTCTGAGAAACTTCAAAATGTCCTGCCTGCATTTTGTTTTATTTCCTTGTTTTACTTGTTTTGAGTCCATTGGTTTAAAGTACCAATATGTTTCAATTTTTGTTTATTGGAAAACATTTATTAAAACGAAAGGTTAAAACATCACCTACCTTCCACCTCTCTGGAAGCACATATGGTTTATGTCACAATACTACAGTATCTTGAAATTTGAAAAAATGTTATGGCTTAAATGGACTGCCTGACCTTTCCATTCATTATTCCTATTCACAAGATGTTGAACAGACTGTCAGGCAGGAGGTCCTGGCTACAGGCTACAGAGTGAATAAAATTTAGCCACTAAGTAGAATCCCAACTCATTAGGAATGCAAATCAACAGAGAGCTTTATTTCTAAAGCCTGGATGGAATTTTGAGAAGGGTGATTCTTGGAAGGGTCAATGTTAGAGCAATGGTGTTTTTCTGTTATGTTTTGTTTTGTTTTTTTTTTCACTTCCTAGTAAAGGGTGTTGATCATAGCTGGGTCAGAAGAATGAATAATGTTGCTTAGGAAAACCAGTCATTCTGATAAGATTCCCAGAGGGTTTCACAAAAGCGAGTTTGAAAGGGATAAAGCAAGAATAGAACTTATGTATATATTTCTTGTATAGTATGAGGTTTGGAGGAAAACATGGATATAAACAGATAATTATAAAATATTCTACAAAAAAACTAATAAACATTTTCAACAATCATTCATAGATATGTTACTTTGAAATTTTTAGGCTTTTATGTTTTAAACATTTACATTATTTAGAAAGCAATTCCATATGTATTGTCTGATACCAAAACAGTTTTTTGCTGGGGACGGCAGCTACTAGTTCCTGCTGCAGCAGCAGCCTGCCTCTGCTGCTGAGGCAGTTAAATCATCACCCGTCACCAGGTGCCTTTCGCTGTCAGCCGTGAACCATGTACATGCCTTAGGCACAGCTTGCTCTCTTGATCCTCTCTTGCTTCTCTTCTCTTTCTTGTCTCTTGCCTCTTCCCTGTTCTCTCTCTGTGCCTGTCTGTCTGCTTGCCTCTCTGAAATGGTCTTTTGCTATTTCACTCTCTCCCTCTCTCCACCCCCAAAAAGCCTCTTGACTAACTCTGTTGTATGTGACATGTTTGCTTAGTGACATACTTTGGCACTCCCCTCAAAAAGGTACCTGCTCCTTTCTTTCCTGCGACTTCAGTGACTCATGCTTTTAATTCTAAAATTCAGGAGACTGAGACAGAAGGATTGCATGAATTCAAGGACAAGCTGGGCTATACAGCAAAATCTTGTCTGAAAGGATTAAGCAGAGACGACAGTGAGAAGGCAGCTGAGAAGAAGGAGGAGGTGTAACCAAAATTAAGGACAAAGGAAAAAAGTGCATGGAAACCTACTATTATAATCTTACTGAAAAGTGCAATTTATTAAAGTTTGAATGGAGTCAACATGCACAGGTAGATAATGCTACTCTCTAAAGTTATAAGTTATTAAACAAAAATCCAGTGCCAAGGGGTGAGCGCCTCCCTATTAGCTGTTAGCTAAGGCGATACCGAAAGAGAGAGGGCAGCTCCAACAACAAGCATGATCCTTTGAACAAAAACAGTCTGAAAATAGCATGACTTAGATGAATAAAACCTCAGAGGGGGATTAAGAATGTAGATCCATTGTAGAGTACTTGCCTACCTTGTTCACAGCCCTGAGTTTGATCACAGACACCTCAGGGAAAACAAAGACTACAATGAAATGAAGTTTCTAGGAAACAAGAAAATTCTCATCTGTATTAATGATTCTATGAGGACAAATGACTGAAGATCATGACTATGGGGAGTTTAAAAGTTGCAGATCAGAGCCAAATTATCTTGGGCCACTCTTAATCCCTTGTAAAGTCATCCATTGGTCATCACTATGTCTGACCTGATATCCTTATGACTTTTTAAATGGTGCCAGCAGACACCATTTAAAGTAGCGGTGCTTCTCTTTTGACTGACAACAGGAGTTTGGTTCCCAGGACTTTCATGGTGGAAGGAAAGAAATGGCTCTTGCACGTTGTCCTCACATGCACACACACACACACACACACACACAGAGAGAGAGAGAGAGAGAGAGAGAGAGAGAGAGAGAGAGAGAGAGATCAACACAGTGAAACTTTTGAAATATGTTCTCAGCAGGACTCTGATCAAAAAGAGAAGAATGTCTTCAGATATCATCTGAGAACAACGCAGACATTTCCTTCTTTGCTGGAAATGCTCTACCTGCTATTTCACCTTGTACTGCAAAAGTGTCATCATTTACACACTTCTGCTACTATACACATTTCATGAAATTATTACTATGTTAGAAAATGTTATTTGGGATAACCTGAAGCTATGTTACCAGACCAGCATCACTCACATTTAGCTCCAAGGTAAACTATTTCTTATTCCTTTTGAGGTGAGGGCTGCATTTTTGAGTCAATACCACATGTATACATGATTATAAGCAGACAAACAAATACTTATTTTTAGTCCTTTATTTGGCAATGGAAGAAAAAGGGAGGAAAGAAGAATTAGGATCTGCGGGATTCTTTGAAAGAAGGGTATGTGGATTGAGCATGCTCACTGATTCATTACTTGAAAAGGGAAGAGAGATGGGACATATAAATTGCTTGCAAAGTTGAGTTCAAGTGCAGAACAGGTTATATAAATGAGAGTAGTGGTCCAAGACCTCTGGAATTCTCCGGGGAACAGTGAGTATGACAGAGACCAAGCAAGCAAAGGTCTATTCAATGTAACGCAACGGTGTGGCTGTAAGGTAACAATCTCTGAATAATTTTCAGATATCCAATTACATATTTGTATATAAAATTTACATTGTTGTATGCAAAAATAAGCATTAATAATAATAAGAATGAAATTTTAGTAATAAGAATAAATAAGAATTAAAAATATCATAATACATAGTACCAGTGGGTTAAAAAAAATACATCTTCTAGCTTCATGTGGCCACTGGCTGCCAGTGGGTAGACCAGCAGCCATTCCTCTACTTGAAGGGTCAGCAAACTGAAGCCCTTGGATTAGAGCCAGCACTCTCTTTTAAACAGAGAGTTCTTGGAAAACAGCCATTCTCATTCATTTATGTATTGTCCATAGCTGCTTCTATACTACAATGGCAAAGCTAAGTAGCTTTGACAGAGACTGTCTTGCCCACAATGCCTGAAATATTTACAACAGGCCCTTAAAGAGTTAGCTAACCCTGGTCCAAATATTTCTTTTCCAATCACCCCATACCCTGCCAGGAACTGAATTAGCATGTGTACACAAAGAGATTTTCTAGAGTGGGAGTTTTGTTGTGGGATATTTGTACACTGTGTGAAGGTGGTGGTGAGTGGTGTCATAAAAAAGCTGAACAGCCAATAGCTAGGCAGGAGGTTTAGGCAGGAGAGAAAGGGCAGTATGAAGAGATGAGAGAAAGAGGCATACCACAGAATGTAGATTAAAATAAATGGGGGAGATTAGTATAAATGGGTTTATTTAAGTTATAAGAGCTACTGGGATAAGCTTAAGCTAAGGCTGAGCTTTCATAATTAATAATCAGTCTCCATATCATTATTTGTGACCTGATGGCCAAAAGAAAAATTTGACTACAGAGTTTCCTCACTGACAAGAAACCCATACCCAGAAACTGAGGTATTGAAGTGTTTCCAGTTAAAACTACTGGTCCATGGACTTTTGAAATGACTCAGTCAGTACAGCTGCTTGCTACCAAGCCTGATGGCTAGAGTTCCATCCCAGGGACCCACATGTGATAAGAAGAGAACAAACTCCAGAAAGTGGTCCTCTGATCTCCACACTTGTATCATTCTACATGATGCCCCATTCGAAATAGGTATTTAGATAGATAGATAGATAGATAGATAGATAGATAGATAGATAGATAGATAGATAATAGATAAATTTTATTAAAAGATTAAAAGAAAATGCTGATTTAGATTGACCTATAGTAGCTCTGCATATGACATTTTACCTGGGATAGAATTCAGGTTAGCAGCCCTATGCTGCAAGTGCTTTAACTACTGAACTGTCTCCCACACCCCAAATCTAATTCTTACAGAGAGTGACAGCTAGGATTGATTGTTATTTTAGCAGAATACAGACCAGTCCATGAGACAAGCCTCTATGCACACCTGTGAGGGTCTATCTAGATTAGATTATCCTGTGAGCACAACTATGTGAGTGTCTAGATTGGATGAGCTTCTACATGTACTTGTGATGTATTTTCTCCAAAGGGCTAGTCTAGGTTGAAAGACTCACTCTAAAATAAGTAGTATCATTCCCTAGACTCGGGTCCTGGACTGGGTAAAAAGAAAGCATCCTTCACACCATTGTTCTCTGCTTCCTGACAGCCTGAAGCTCCTACCAATAGCGCTTTCCCACCATGATGGACAAGACCCTCAAATCCTGATCCCAAATAATACCTTTCTCCCTGAAGCTGCTTTTGACAGAGTATTTCATCACAGCAGCAGGAAAAACAAGTCAGACTGGAGACTATCCCCAATATTACTATCTGAACTTCGATTCCTCTCAGATGTACACTTCAGAAATAACAGTTGTTTTTTGCCAACAAATAGATTGCTGTTTACCTCTCAGGTCTCTGAAAGGCATAAAGGCTTTATTGTACCTTTTTCTTACTTAGTTTTTATTCTGTCATACAACTGCGAGCTTAACAGGAGTTCTTTTAAGCACGGGTCCATAATTACAGTCCTTGATGCACAGAGGCTATGAAGCAAAGCTCAATAACGTTACAGTCATTAATAACAGGCTATTGCAGTAAGTCCATTGGAAGGATGACTTTCTCCCTGATAGCAAGTACTGGAGGAGGGAAACTTAAAATCTTGGGCCCTCTATTTAGCAGGGATGACAAGAAGGTCAAGCTTAACATCCTTTCAACCCCAGTAAAGTCTCCTTTCCAAGCAATCAGAACACCTAGCACAACATACTTTAATTGGAGTGGTAAGAAAACTCTATTTGAAAACACATTCATAATAATAATATGAATATGCCAGCTATTTGTTGAGCCTTTAACTGCTGTTAAACTTTTAAGTTACTAACAAAATGATTTACTTCATTTTAAAAAATCAACAACCCAGTGAAGTGAGTTCATATTCATCCTCTTTCTCTTCCTCTTTATTGGAAGTTAGAGTAGATATGATACCCCAAGAAATATGTTAGCAACTTAATGATATATTTATCCCCTGGCTTCTCTTGTATGTGACATTTAAGTATGACTTCATTATCGGGAAGCATAAAGGAGGAAAGATAATGTCCACATCCAAACTGCTCTCTTGTGCTAATTTAGCTGCTGTTCTAGCAGGTTGTTAGGATATAATTTGGCATTTTACCTAAATCAAGGGAAATTAGTAATAAAAAAGAAATGAGCAAGTAACCTAATGAAGCTTAGTTTTCAACTAATTAGTGGCTTGGGTGAACATTGTGCTTTTACCTGAAAAAAAAAATAGAAATAGTAAAAAGGGTGTCTAGGGTCACCACTGAAAAAATTATCTCCAAAGCACATGAGGCCTCAACCTTCACATACACATACACACACACACACACACACACACACACACACACACAAATATATATAAATGTATACAGGAAACTGAGAAAAGTTGGGGATAGAAGAGGTGACCCCTGGGAAGAACACACCAATTAGTTGCCCAGTGCCAAGTGATCAGACCTGAGAATATGAATAGAGTTAACAAAGTATGGAATGAACAGGTTATGTTTAAGAGTATATATATATATATATATATATATATATTTAATGAAACAATAACAATTAGTAAATAAAAAAGGCTATGAATTTGAAGATGAGTGGAGGGTATGGGGTGTCTAGAAAGATAAAAGGAAAGTAAACTCCTTCATGGGAGTGAATGTATATGAATTCCTGGGTGTGGAATTTCTCATTTACCCTTCATAAGTCTTTTACTCTTCATATGTCTCATTTACCCTTCCTAAGTGTTCTCTAGGCAGGATAGATCTTGGGACGTGATAAAGGTCAAGAGTCTCTGACCTTGGAATGCAGTTAAAGCCTCTTATCAAACGAGAAGCAAGATTTCTAGCTCAATTAACAACTGCTTAGGTCTTCTTCCTTCCTGGGTGCAACCCTGGAGACCTCTCCATATATCCTAGCTCTTGGGAAAAATACATGGACTAAACCCCTTGTGGAACCATGTGGTTTCTAATTTCAGTCCATCAGATTATAACTCTGTGCAAGGCATCTCCAGAGTCACCTGACTTGTTCCATTTATCAAAAGAAAAGGCAGGAAGAAAAGATTCCTTAGTGATGTTTTGAGATGTAAACTGAGTCACTGAAATAGTTTATATGGCTAACTGAGACAATTATTTGTGGCTTTCCTTCGAGATGTCGATGTATCCTGCTTTCTTTTGAGCACCTCTCTTTTTCTTAAAACTATATTTAAAATATTCCCCCTTTTCTACCTGTCAGACTGAGACTGATAGCTCTAAAGATGAAAATCATCATTTTACCATCCAACCTGCTAATCTCTAAATAGCAATTATTCTATCAAGACAAGGATCTTTGTGTGTGTGTGTGTGTGTGTGTGTGTGTGTTTGTGTGTGTGTATGACAGAAATGTAACTCAGCTTTTTTATAACCTGGCAGTGAAAAGTCTCTTCACTCCAAAATTAATGCATAGTCACCTTATGGGTTCTGATAGCATGACCATTGGGATCAAGTAATTTTCTTCTTGAACAAGCACAGATCACAAGTCCACCCTCCATAGCTAAGCAGGTGAACAACATATAATTAGTTGTATACCATTTTTGGAAGGCATACTCTATCTCCTCCACACAGTACCTGTCATTTATGAGGAGGATTTTTCTTATGTCTGACGCCAGAAATAAGAAGGGAAAGGGGGGTGTACTGTAGCGTCATCAATCAACCTGTCTGAGGGTGGACTTGTCCTACATTCATGCAACCAGAGTTACACTTGTTATAAATTTAAGAATGCAAAGAATTGAATGAGTGGTTAAAATAACTTAATTACTCATAAATCCCTCAATACTCAGAATTGGCTTATATTTAAAACAATCCCCTGTGAAAAATATATATTTTCTTGACAATTCCATATGTATATACAATGTATTATGACCATATTTACCCTTTCTCTCTCTAGTTCCCAACTGTTGCTGGTCCCTGTCTTCTTCCCAACCACTCTCTCCTGCTTCCATCTATGCAAGTACATGTGTGTGTGAGTGTGTGTGTTTTTCCTTCAGTGTATCACACATTATTCAGTATACTACCCACAATTCCTTAATTATGTCATTCACCACAGGCTTGCAGTCTGAGACATCCACTAGAAGAAGACTGGACTGCTGAGAAATCCAACTAGACTATTGGGTTTTGCCTGTAAATCCATATGTAATCAAAGTCATCACAGGAGACAACAGAGGACCTTGGAATGACTCTGCAAACTGTGTCCACTCATATTTACAATGCTTCATGTAGGTTTGCTGGATAAGTGCCAGGTTGCCCACACAGCAGTCTTCACTTCCATTGTGTTGTTTTCAATCTGACTGTGTGAATTCTAGTCTGGGACTGGAGAGGTGGTAAAGAAAACTTCCTGGCCGTGAACAAGACCTGAGCTTGGTACCCAGATCCTATATTAGGCATCAAGAGACTCACAGTCACCTGTAACTCCAGTTTCCGATCTAACACTTTCCTCGCCACAGGCACCCACAAACAGGTGAGCATGCACACACATAGGGACCCATGTACACAAGTAAAACTAAAAGCAAATCTTTAAAAGTTTGTCTTTTTCCTATGAAATATAAGCAAACAACTGTGCTTGTTAGATTTTTATTAATGAATTTTGTCCATCCAGACCTTTTCACTTCTGCTGCCCCTTCTTTTTTTTACTAAGTCTGCACTTCCCAGCACAATATATTACATGTCTTCACAGACAGTTGTCAAAAAAGAGAAAAATAGGAGAAAAAATCATGACATCCTTCAATTTTTATTAGCTCAAAATGCAGACAGCAGTTTATTTTCCAGTGAGCAAGCGTTGCTGCTCTTTCTATTCATTGACTCATTTAGTTGTTATTAAAACTATAGAATTTGTGAATAAGATCATCCATTTATTTGAGCAAGCGTTTGCCACACAAACACACTCATCTGGAAAAAGTGTATCACTGCACTACAATGTCATCACATCATAAAGAACTGCAAACAAACAACACCAGGATCCTGCTTAACTCAGAGACGTTTCATTGGTTTAAGTTTCAGTGTCTGAAACCACAGCCTGTGAGGATATTCTTGGATCTTAAGAATGTATATCTCACTGAGTTATTTAGGTGCAAGACATTTTGATAAGTAGCAACTATGTGTGTTTCAATTCTCCATCACAAGGGAAAACTGCTACAAAAACAAAAACAAAAACAAAACAAAACAAAACAAAAAACACTCAACATTCAATTTCCTTGTTTTTACCCCATCCACAAAGACATTCTACCATGGTTTTCCTCCTGTTCTACAAATTTAATTTCCTGTCAACATTTCCAAATACTGTCTAATGAATCTTTCCTCTGTTGGCATTTACCCTAAGTAGCAGGGAATTCGTGGCAACTCTGGGAATTCAAAGAACACCAGAAGCAGCATTTGGTTTGATATTCAGTCACTGTCTACATGCCGTGAGGACTTTGTCCTTTACTGGTTAGCAATGAGCACTGACAGGAAATGGTTCTTTCCGCAGTATATGTCAAGGAAGAAGTCAGAAGTTGAAGGTGAACCCAAGTATCACCCACCCTCTGCAGTCCACAGAGCCACACAAACCTGGTTTTGTTATAGATGAAATCGGTGGTGATTCCTTACTGAACTACACATTCATAACTTCATCTGAACATAACTGTCACCTCCATTTTTCTCCTTAGGATCTTGTTTGCTAACATTCTGACCGTACGAAGAAGATCTTAAGTTGTAGGGTAAGGGACAAAACTCTAAGGTAGACAAAAGCAAACTGTGTCATTGGGAATACTACATGCTATCTAAATATGCTTTACGTCCCACAAAGAAAAGACTGGGGAGGGGCAGTACTAGGGATTGAATCCAGGATCCCATGTTGATCAAACACTGTATCATAGAGCTATACCCCCCAGTAGTATGTTTTCTTAATTTTTAAAAAAATTATCCTTTCAGTATAAAGATTTTTATAATCATGTGCATGTTTATGCCTGTGTTCAGGTATTTGCATGTGGATGCAGGTGCCCTTGGAAATGGGTTCCCCTGGGGTGTTTCATCATTGATTCCCTTTCCACATTAGACAGCAATTTTAAAAAAAGGCATATATATATATATATATATATATATATATATATATAATTGGTTTTTTGAGACAGGCTTTCTCTGTAGCTTTAAAGCCTATCCTGGAACTAGCTCTTGTAGACCAGGCTGGCCTCAAATTCGCAGAGCTCCACCTGCCTCTGCCTCCCTAGTGCTGGGATTAAAGGCATGCACCACTACTGCCCGACTATAAAAAAAAATTTAAATAATAAAAATAAGTGCTGCTTTCGTGTAAATTCAGCATTCAGAAGACAAACATAGGAAGATTGCAAGACTGATGCTACATAGTGAGATCTAGGCTAGCCCAGACTGCAATGTGAAATCTCATCTCATTAAAAAGGTAACTAACCCTAAATTAGGGGAAAACAACCTTCCTCACACCACTGAAGAACATTCAATAACCCCAGCCCTCCAGGGGAAAAAAGATTCCAGTCCTGACTCTGCTCTACTTGGAGTCTTTCTCCCTGTGTGTTGTTACTACCTCCCTTTCCTTCTCTGGTTTCCCCTCCCTCTTCGCTTATCTTTGCCTCCCCATCTCTCTCTCTCTCTTTCTCTCTCTCCCTCTCTCTCTCTGCTTCTTCATTTGTAATAAAGTTTGTTACCTGTTACTACCTGATTTGTGTGAAATTTTTTCCTGTCTTTTAATTCTTTAATTGATGGAGAAGAGAAACCCTATCAAAAATCCCAGATGGTAACAGGATGATGGCCATTTTCTCATTCATAATGGTACCTTTGCTATGTCCTCACATGGTGGACAGAACAAACAAACTACATCATGTTTGTTTGATAATAGTATGACTCCTTACCTGCATAGTTTTATCATCTTCTAATTGCCTTGCTTGCTCAATACTATAACACTAGGGACTCGTTTCAACATAGGCATTTTCCAGGCAAAAAAAATGGTCATTAGAGTAGTTGAGGGCCAGGGAATTGGCTCAGGAGACAAAGGTGCTTGTCCCAAAGCTAACAATCTTAATTCCATTCTCAAATCCCACAAGGAATGAGAGAACTAATTCTTGCAAATTATATGTGGAGGTCAGAGGACAACTTGAGGAAATCACTTATCTTCTTCCACCACATGGTCCCAGGAATTATACTAAGATCCCAAGGCTTAGCAGCAAGGACCTTTACCTGTTGAACCATCTACTGATCTGAAATGTTTCTTAATGGAAAGCTGATCATAGGCAATGCTCCCAAAGTAAGCTGATATTATATATAGCATCTAATCTTTTCTGTCCATGGTTTTAGAGAATGGGATTATATATAGATATTATAGCCCACAGTTGTCACCTATAACATGAGGGCCTGCTCGTTGGGGTTTCTGTCCTGCCCAGTTCCCACAGCTGGTAAATCCCAAAGAAAATCACACAGAGGTCTACATAAGTTATAAACTGAATGGCCTGTTAGCTCAGGCTTCGTATTAACTCTTATAACATATATTAACCCATTATCCTTATCTATGTTAGCCACATGGGTCAGTACCTTTTTCAGTGGGACAGGTCACATCCTGCTTCTTCGGTGGTCTGGGCAGGACTGAAACCCCAACGAGCAGGCCCTCATGTTACAGAGTGGCACCCAACGTATAAATCCACTTAAAAACCTGAGAGAGCTTAATTTTAAACACAGAAAAAAACAGAGTTTAACACAGTTTTTTGTTGTTTGCTGGCAGGGTGCTACAGAGAAATTTTCCTGACTCAGCAGCTGCAGCAGGAAAAAAGCTGCGCCATTTTAAAACACAGCTTCCTGGGCTCTGCCAGCAGTGCAAACTCCGGTTATGGAGCATTTGTGGGCCTGGGTGTTTCTGTACCCACTCAGAGTTGGAAGGAAAGTAGCTGAGACCATGCCGTGGCTCAGCTCTTCCTGCCTGGGCAGACAGTGGGATCAGGCTTAGGCAGGCAGGAGAGCATGGCGGATTCCCGCCACCATACACAGAGATGTTTCCAGGCTACGCAGTGCTCTGTGTGGCAGATTTGGCTGTAACTCAAATAAAAAGAGTTTATGTGCTGCATGTTCATTCTCAGAGTTAAAGTGCTGAGCGTGGCTCCTACCTGGCGGCCCCAGAGCTAGCAGAAATGGTACGTCCACCATTTTGAAATTAGAGAGAAGTGGAGCCAACAGCTAGAGCAGCTGCAACCACGCTGCTTAGCATTTTAAAAGCTCTTCATGACAGTAGAGAATTATAGACAATGCAATAGGACAGGTTCAGACATAAAAGACCTCTAAATGGGTCATAGTGTCAGATAAAGCACATAGGCTTGGAAGAGAGAAGAAAAAAGAGTATAGAAAGTCATAAAATAAAGCTAATGCTTTAAAAAGGGGGGGTAAAGTCTTAAGAGACAGAGTACAAATAGTCATACATTAAAAAAAAGAAAAATAAGCCACGTAAAAATGGAAAATTCACAGAGTCTGGATTATGTATTTTATTGTGTTTTCTTTAAATTTTTTGACTGTGAAGGTGCTAAGTACAGAGAGACTTTTCATTGTATGTGCTGCTAAGCTAATCCAGCATGTGTATCATAAAGGTATCTTGACTTCAGAATTTTGGTCTAAGGATATGATGCTTTGAAAAAGAGGTTCTTCTTTTGTTTTCACAGAAGATGAGACCTTGTGGATTGCTTCTAGACCAATATGGTATGATAGACTATGCCCTCCTGAAAGGTTGCCATAAATATCCTCAAAAAATTACTTTACTCAACTGCCGACTGAACCTAGCACACAGATATACCTTGAAAGACCTGATTAGCAGCGCCCCCATACAGCATGAAGCAGTTTGGCGAAAAAAAAAACTATGCTCATATTCCCAAATATTGTTTATAAATGTTCTTTTACATTTAAAGGTGGATATGATATAGATATGAATAATTTGCATTAGTATGGATTTTGCTTTATTGATATAAATTTAAGGTCAATTTTGTTATATGCATATTTTTGCTCTTGATTAAGGTATTGTGATTGTGTAGTTCAGTTTTAAAAATGTAATGTATAATTAGGAAATATAGGTTATTAATGAATAAACATCTATAATAGTCAAGTTTGTAGTCATGTTAGTTAGATTTTCTAGATGTGCATAGATATATTTCAGATGGATAGGCATTCTTCATATCTTTCAAAGAGTACAGAGTATGGCATTTAAAATGTTTTAATAACTTAGACACATCCGCTCCTGGCAGCACCAGCTACTTCAAGTGGAAGATGGTCATCAAAGAGGCTCCTTATGGAGTTTGCTAGCCATTTGGGCAAGAAACTGCTCTTGCCTGGACTGCTTCACTGGACATGCAGTACCCACAGAGAAATGAACTTGCCTAAAGGTGAGATGATCCTTCAGGGTTCCTGTTTCATGAAAGAGTCTGTGAGACATTCTGCAGGATACAGAAGAAAGTGACTGAACTGTCTTCAAAATTTCCTACTTCATAGAAAAGTCTGCTGGATACTATGGACCTGTAGGCTGAAGATGGATGTCCCAACGGTACAGAAGAACTTTGGGTAAATGTCCAGGCATCAAGATGTCTCTGTCATTTCTAGAGTTTTAGAAGTTGCTTACTTCTTGTTTTTATTCTTTATTATATCCTTCTGGAGTCTTTGATGGAGTTGAAGAATAGATAGATAGTTATAGTTTTCCATTGTTATGATAAAAGATAAAATAGATATAAATATTGTAACTGTAATTCTTGCTTGATAACTAACTGTTTTGTTATATGTAATTTTACAATGTTAAAGTTAAAGCATTCCTTTTTGTTTAAACAGAAAAAGGGGAAATGGTGTAGGAGGTTCTTCTGCCTTTGTGTTGCTTTCACTGGTTGAATAAAGAAACTGCCTTGGCCTTTTGATAGGGCAGAATTTAGTTAGGCAGAGTAGAGAGAACTGAATGCTGTGAGGAAGAAGGAGAGATAGAGAGCCGCCATGGAGCTGCCAGGTCAAACATGTTGAATCTTTCCTGGTAAGCCACGACCTCGTGGTGACATACAGATTATTAGAAATGGGTTGAATCAAGATGTGAGAGTTAGCCAATAAGAGGTTAGAGCTTATGAGCCAAGCAGTAATTTAATTAATACAGTTTCTGTGTGATTATTTCAGGAGTTAAGCTAGCTGGGCGGTGGGACATGGCCCGCTTGCCTCATTACAACAGTCACCTTCTTAGAAAACATTTGCTGATAAGTTATTAGGAGAAAAATAATACATTATATCTTCTTTATTAAATGTACCCAACTTCCTATCTAAAATAAATCCTGCCATGGGGAAGTCCCAAATATATCTTCTTACTTTCATTGAGCCTTTTGAGAGAATCCTACTGAAGTTCAAGCAAAATAGCATCAAATAGAAATAATATCCTTGCTGAACTCAAACACTATGAAAACTAGAGCATTTTTCATGCATCAATCAAATGCTCTTTCTCTACATGTAGATGAATAACACAAGTGCTAAAGTGAAAGTTTTTCAAAAACTGTGCAGCCAAACAAAAAACAGTGGCGCTATATATACAATATATATGTATATATAATAATTTAAAAAATGTTTCCTTTTCTAGCAAAACTAAATGTGTGTTTTCTCCCTTTTTTATTTAGGAGGCTGCCTTAGAATTTTCTACCCTTGTGGTTAGCTTTCTTAGAACCAAAAAGTGACATGCAGGCTACTAGGGAAGAGAAATCATCAGAAGTCTTACTCAGCTTTTTCACAATAATATGACTGGCCTGGTCAAGATATGGCCATGGGTACAATTGTGGCATGGATGTTATAATGGCCACCAACTCACTTCCTGTTTGAACTTAAGGCCTACTATATAGGAGAAAATGCTTCCTACTGTTAAGCTGCCCAAGAAACCATTGGTTAGGGAGTTGAGAGGCTCCAGAGATTAACCTACTAATTTTATTCTGCAACTGACATAGTAACAAACTGCCCTCTAAATTTTTCTATTTATATTCATGGATTAGTGCAGCTCTTGGATCTCAACAGAGAATCTGTTTTGTTTAGTAAACAGTAGTTAATACAGAAATTCATAACCGGTCAAAGTGCAGAGAGTAAGTGTTAGTGGGATGCTCAGCCATAAATGGGACATCTACATCACAACCCTTCCTCTCAATATTCAGGGACCAACAAAGAAGAGGGGTCAGGAAGACTGTAAGAATGAAAGAGTAGAGAAGTCAAAGGTAAAACTATATCTTCTTGATAGCACAGAAATTATGAACTCACAGCAGCTGTGGTAACCTGTACAAGATCAAGTTAGTCAACATTCTATCATGAAAGGAGAGCCACTCACAAACCTCCATTATTATGTGAAGAATTACAGGTAGTTAAAGACTGCTTGGGAAGGCAGAGTCGTTTATCTCTAAGGATGTGGCCCCTGGAATTTCATGACTTTACTCAAGTGAATGGTCTCAGACTCATGAATAGATAGGCAGCAAAAATTAAACTCAGTGGGTTATGGAGAAAATAAAGGCATGACTATGTGACAATGATAAGGGTGTAGATTTTGGTGGAAGGGGTCAAATATGGTAAATATATATTATATACATGCAGAAATTCTCAAAGGTTAATATAAATACAATAAAAATGGAGACTACTTTGATGTGTTCTAAATTACTTGTCATGTGAAAGAAAAAGACTTTGCAAGGTCACCTGTAGCTTTCATAAACTTGTTCATGAACACTGCCTAAGGTAAAGTGCAGTGACTCACGTCATTCATTCCAAAAACGAAGGAAGAGAGAAATGAAAGCTTGGGATGATAATAGAATCTCTGTGATCCTAAGGCTGGCTGCCTGAGAGTCAGTCATGATTTGGTTTCAGGGCATGTCCCCTCCCTTCCTGTCTGAGCATTTCATTTGAGTAGAAAGCTCTCTGTAAACCACCTCAATAAAGATGAAATAACTCCCTCCAGCAGGATTTAGATTTTCGTTACACACTGGCATGCAATGGGTTTTCCAAATCAATATTACAACAGAAATGTGGCCATTACAATACAAGGTACAGAGGAAGAACATATAAGAAGTTGTTTTCTTAATATACTCTTGAAGAAAAGGGGCAAGGAGAGGCAAGAAAGGAGAAAAATATACAAAATGATGCAGAAGGCAGGGGCAGGTAACATGTGACCTTGTGAATGACTGGAAGCTGTCATAAAATAACCAACCTCATGAGACAGATGGCTGTTTCATATCAGAAGAATGCTGGCTTTGCTTTTAGATTAAAAAGAAAGCAGGCCACATTGGAATAGAAGATAAAATTCAGGAAGACATTAGTGAACGCTCAGGAATATTAAACAAATAAATGAAGAGCGCATTCCAATTGCACCATAAAATGAAAATTAAATTATAAAAATGAAATTACTTAGCTTAACATCTTTTTGAATCCTCTGTTTGAAAGGAAGAAGTTAGGAAACTGAGAAAAGAGGGCTCCCAAGAGGTGAAAATTGCTTTCTTTTTCTTCCTGCAACGAGCCTCCTTGAGAAGCTGTTTTGATTTTCCAAATGCCTCAGCTGGCCAAAAACTTTGGAGCAATGATTGAAAAGAAAGGAAGACTTTCCTCAGTTTTTTTTTTCCAGGGCTTTCCAGGTCCCTCAGGAGACACCTGCTCCTGGCAGCACATGCTAATTTCTTTAGTCTACAGTAATTTACTCCTCTGTCACCCAGCCTTCCTTCAATAATGGGTTTATGACTTGTAAAATGGTAAGATGGAATTACATCAATAAATACTGGCTGAATGGTTGTTTCATTTGAACAAGGCAATAAATATTATGATTCACAATTTGGGAGAGTGTTTGTGTTAACAGCATACCTCTCTACCATAACGTATACATATTTATTTGACACTATGGACTTATCACATGCATGCCACTGTGGCGAAGGGGAGCTAAAAAGATGAAAGCTTATTTGACCATTCACAGCAGAGTGAAAGCAGCGAATATAAAGAACATAAAACTGCTTCGAAGATACTCTCCTTCTGCTGCAAAAAGAAGTGTCTTTGAAAGGGGGTAAGAGCTACTCTTACTTACATGAGTTTTTAGAATACACTTGGGAATTATAGTAATTTACTCAAACAGCAGCAGTAGGTCCATGACCTCACCAGGGTCCATGATAGCTGTCGATAACTGGCCAGATTTACAGTACCAGGCATTACTTCCCTCCTACTCTGGATGCCTTAAGTCCTATTAGATGGCTGTTTGTTTTCCCCAAGATACAAGTGCTACTTTTACACCCTTGGTTCTATCTTGCCATGCTGGTAATTGTTGTGGTTCATAGGCACTAGCGCTGGGAAGAGCTGCTGATTGTTCCCTTCTCTTGGCAGCTTACACAGTACCATAGATACTAGGAGAGCTCATCCTCAGGAAGGTGGCTGACAGGTCAGCTCCAGCTCAGCTCCTGTATCCAAACTGGGTGGGAAGCAATCTAGGGAAATGGCAATAGCCTATATTGTTTAGGGAGTTTCTTGAAAAAGCACAATGACATCAGCCATCATGCCAACATGGATGGGGAAATCTCACAAGGCCCTGCCCCTTGATGAATAGCAACAGACAACTAATGGCTTCTAAAACAGAAACAAAAAGAAAAAAAGGAAAAAAAGAAGAATCCATCTTTTCCAAAGATGAGTCCCCTGCTGGGTTATCTGTTCCCAAAAGGTCAGTTCTAAACACATGTACAAATATTCAACACTAAATGAACTCAAAGTCATGAATTTGTCAGGTGGACATGTCAGGAATTAGACAAGGTAGAGAAAGGAGTAGAAATTATATAAATACAGAACTCACACATGAAATTCTCAAAAACTTAAAATTTTTAAATTGGAAGCAGAAGGGGCAGAAAAGCCCAAATCAAATCAACAATAAATTGCTCTCCTTATCGTAGAGTAGGTTAGATGAAGACAGATGATTTTTGAACAAAGTGAAGGTGGTGAAATGAGAGAGTGTGAGGGCCTGAAGCAGAGACTGGAGAACACCAGTGATGGAAGCATGCAAGAGCCTGGGCTCTGCAAACGGAATGCACTGAGGGACAGCACCAGTTTTGCTACTGCCTGGTTGACAGAACCAAGCCAAGGTAATTAATCTCTCTGTTCCTCCCACTGCTGTTATGTGACTGACTATACCAGTATTGTCTTTGGTTAAGCCGACTGATGTTTGTAAAGTCTTTCAAAGAAATGTCTACACCTGACATGGTGGCATAAACTACAAGTCCAGCTCTTCAGGGGTGGAATAGAGAAGATTAAAAGTTCAAGGCCATCCTTGTGTACGTAGTGAGTTGAGGCTAGCCTGGGATACCTGATACTCTATCTCAAAGAGAAGAGTGAAGTAAGACGCAGTAATAAACAGAGACAAAACAGCACATTCCCAGGTGCAGAAGAACTGGGTACTTGTTAATAGAATCACAAAAGACTGATACAAGAAGGCGTAGGATCATCATTGATTCTATTAGGAGAGCTCTTCTCATAGCAATTATTCTGTTCTCAATTGCACATCCTGTTCCTTTTATGCTGTGATGGCTGAAGCACAAACTGACACCTTTGTGGGGGAGTGACCACAGAGAATGGCTTGAAACCTTTGCCTTCTCTGAAGTCATCATTCTTTGCCAGTGATTGATGTGGGATTCCCCTCTTTATGCTGTTGGTTAATAAAGAAGCTGTCTTGGGACCGTGAGAAGGTGGAGAAACAAAGGCTTCAGTTTTCCTGCTTACAACAGGTCTCGGTGCAGACACTTACCTTTTAGTTAAAATGACTACAAGATACTGCAGAAATATGCTTTTTCTCTTTTCTTTTGATCTTTATTCACTGGCCACAAAACAAGAACATGATGTTTTATAGGATCAGTGATCTAATCAAATGCAGTAGCTCCATTATGTGCTATATTGAGTGGAGTCAGAACTCAATGCGCTTTTTGTCCTAGGTCAAGAGCATCTTCCTATGGATCCTGAAAGCTGCCTAGGCATGATGAAGCTCTGAAAGTTCCAAAAAAAATTGGTTCTGATGACTTTATAGAAAGGAAAAGTCAGGCTTAATCAGAGCCTAATGGATCCATGCTAGTAGATACTCATCATCTATCTCAACTAAACAACGATCTTTCATTATTTGAAAAATTGCCATTGCCTCAAAATGACCAAAGCAGTGTCCTGACAAAGGAAGTGATATCTGGGCTGGAGACTATTTTGGAATTCTTTTATTTGTAGTCTCCTGCCCATTCTTTCCCCTGTACTTCCAAATAAAGACAGGAAAAGAAGTGAAGCTGAAGGAACAGGAGATAAAGCATCATGGGAGTGACCACGCTCATAGGGTTCTAAAGTTAACTGGAAGTTCAGAGACACAGACTATGGACAAAAAAAGAAAGAAAAAAAAAAGATAAGAAAACCTGAGATGGTCTGCAACTGTGGTTAGATAGAATTTGGAATCATAAATGGGTCAGCTAAGTGGGGAAAAAAAGACAAAAAATTCAAGTTCACATCCATTGCCATTAAATGCTCTGAGAGAAAGACAGAGCAAAGAGGGTAATGGGGATAATTTATAAAAGGGTAGAACTGAGGCTCCCTGTCAAGGAAGCAACTGAAGGGTACAGCTAAGTGGTAGAACACTCTGTGGTCTATGTCAAACCCTGGGCTCTAGCCAATCATTGAGACACAGTATTAAGAATAAAATCCCAGGAGTGAACCCACTCTGGTTCCTGGATACTTGCCTCTTATACTTAGGTTTTCAATTTTTTTCAACCAGGAAAATTAACAAAGGTTAACAGTGAATTCTACTGCTAATATGGATGACCATGCAACAGTTTGTTTAAGTCGGGGGTGAGGAGCAGAGAAGAATGGGATTAGGCAAAAGCCAAAGAAATTCAGCATGGATTGAAAAGTCAAGTGTCTAACCTGGTAACAGCTACTCCCAAATATTGAAAAAATAAATTATGTTAGATACAAACAAGCACAACTCAAGAAACATATCTTTAAAAATTAAAATGTGCCAATATTTACCCAAACTTGTCTCAATCAGACATCCCACATATAATTCCATTTACATCAGTTAAATATTCCAAGAGGAAGAATAGCATTGAAAGAAAAATAATAAATTTAGAGGAGGAAAGAGGAAAGCACAAATCCTATTGGGTTCCATCCTAAAACAGACTTGTGGCATAGGAAAGTATCCTTATCTGCCTGAGACTCACCATCCTCCAGAACAGGACAAAATGAACAGGTGGCTCTTCCCATGTCCTGGGTATTTTGTATCATACAGTGAGGTCTTGTGTTTAAAAGTACCTGGCTAGTAACAGATGCTTTCCTGGTTGGGGTTTGTCATCCTGACACAAGGTAGAGATATCTGGGAAAACAACTGAGAAAATGTCTTTACTCAGATTGCCCGTGAGCAAATCTGTATTGCATTTCCTTGACTAACGACTACGAGGGGGGCTACCCCTGGGTTCGTGGCCATGAGTAGTAAAAGAAAGCAGGCTGAGCAAACTATTAAGCAGCATTCCTCCATAACTTCTGCTTCAGTCCCTGCCTCTGGATTCCTGCTTGACTTCCCACCCTATCTACCTTCAGTGATGAAATGTGAACTGTGAGTTTTTAGTGGAAATAAACCCTTTCCTACCCAAGTTACTGCTGGTCATAGTGCTTTATCACAGCACTATTGCTGTAATAAACTAAGACAGGAGCTTAAGTCAAAGTGATCACTCCTCAGATATCTAAATCCAGTCTCAGAATACATTTAGTGGCAAGTGAAAATGAATTAATTGACTTTAAACAGTAATAAAAGCATCACCAGATCTTCAGTTTGCACAAGAATGATGCCCTCGTAAAGCAGATCCCGAGAAAGACTTTGAACAACATCTATGAAATCTGCTCTTGCTGTAGCTCTCCTTCTGGAACTTCAGCCGAAGCTTGAGCATGATCTGCCAAATACTCACAATAGAGGAAGGTTGCATGTGTGGTGGTTAGAAAGAAAATGGTCCCCAAATGGAGTGGCACTGTTATTGTTGGCCTTGTTGGAAGAAGTGTGACACTGCGGGGGCAGGTTTGAGGTCTCTTTTCTCAAGATTCACTCAGTATGACAGTCAGTCAACTTCCTATTGCCTGTAAGGTGCAGCACTCTGAGCATCAGGAAAATGCCTGCCTGTATGCTGCCATACTCTCCATTATGGTGATAATGGACTGAATCGCAGAAACTGTAAGCGAGCCACTCCAATTAAATGTTTTCTTTAGAAGAGTTGCTGTGGTCATGGTGTCTCTTCATAGCAATAGAAACCTAACTAAGACAGAATAGTTCTGAGGGGAAACTGACGTCTAGAAAAGGTCCGCATCATCTGGCAACAGGAGGTAGCTGGTCTGCCACAGAACAGTAAGACTGATGACTCCTGTGATGTATAATTTAGCCCAAAATTCCCAGATCCCACACAAGGAAAATAACCAGGGAATGAAGGTCATAGTACCAAGACATTTATTTCAATTCTAAATGTATAGCTAGATATAGTTGTCTGTGTATTGTTGAAGAAAGATGTATTTCTTGGTACTTTTTAAAGCATAGCAAAGACAAGTATATTTGGGAGTAGTATAATAGGGACAATGATCAAAGAGAGGGAGTGGAGGGAAGAGATAGACTCAATCTAAATAATGGGCAAGAGGTGTTCAGAGTCATGGAGTGGGGAGTAGGGTGTCTATGAAAAATGAATTACTAGAAGTAGGAAGCTAAGAAGTATTCCAAACTAAGAAGATGCTTGCTGAAGTGAAGCCATGATGATGTACCATCCCCAAAAGGTGGAGAGTGAGCAATCTCATCAACAGAGATGGATAATGACCAGATAAAGAGGGTGTAGTTTCTTTCTAAACTGACTCAACGGCTTTTGTTACAAGTGGATTTTATAAGAAATGGCACATATATTCCTAGAGGTTTCATGAGCCTGACTGAGGTTCAACTAAGTCAGAAAATAACCATACCAACAACAGAACATACAATATAAAAATTCATAACTCAGCTGTTAAAGGTTACTTATTATCTATACCAAGATGCATTAGATAAAGTCTTTCTCAAACTATGTCACTTGGCCCCTTGAACAACAATGCCAACATTTTCACAGAATTTGTTAGGCATAAGGCCTCTTGTGCCCTAGTCTAGATAGAATAAATCAGACATTGAGGAGGATATCCAATAGTTAGCTTTTTATTTATTTATTTTTTCTTTTTAAATTATCTGCATTGTGGAGGTAGGGATGGAGAAGAATACCGGTGAAAACCAGAAGAGGGTGTCAGATCCCCTGGAGACATAGTCATAAAACGTTATGATAAGAGTGCTGGGATCCAAACTAGGATATTCTTCCAGAGCAGTACATTCCCTTACCCACTGAACTATTTCTCCAATCCCCCTGGTCTACATTTTAACAGATTTTCCAAGTAACTATGGTGCATTCTCCAGCTTGAGAGTCACTGACTTTGAGAATATGACCCACATTTGTCTCGAATCTGGATGTGTAAGATATCTGTGAGATATATTTCCTTTCCCTTGTGACTTTAGGGACCAAACTCAGCATTACAGATACTTGTCAAGTGTTCTCCCACTGAGCCACCTTTACTGCCCTGGGAGTGAACAAGGTCTGTTAATTCAGACAAGCAAGCTGCAGACCAGTAAAGAATATCTGTAGTTGAATGTGTGTGTGTGTGTGTGTGTGTGTGTGTGTGTGTGTGTGTGTGTGTGTGTGTGTGTGAAGTACAACATGTGATATGGTATTTCCCCAGTTCTTAAAATCAGTACAACTGGTGACAACAGAATCAGTGCAAACAAAATGGATTGACATAGAAAGAAGAGAGGAAAAAGGGAGGGAGGGGACAACTGGAGAGGGAAGAAGGGAGGCAGACATCAACAGGAGAGAGATAGACAGACATTTCATTGCAGCATACAGAAGGCTACGTAGGCCAACTGCTTCTTTCCTTCTCCAGTTTAAAGTCAGGCCACATTCTGCTTGGGAAACTCTTTTCTAAGTGTCACATCTCTTTTTCTCTAGGACATCTTGTATCAAGCTCTAAAAAGCACTGTGAGTGTGCATGTACAAATGAAAAGGACTCAGGCATGTTGAATGTGCGCTGCAATTCTCCAAAGACCATGCAAATGTCTGCTGGCTAAATGGCTGTCACTCAAGATTAGGGACAACATATGTCGATTTCTACATTTCCAACGAGAGGGAGAATTCAGGTTGACAGTAGTTTCCTCCTAAGAGCACGGTTGCACAAAAGCTTTTTTTTTCTTGTGTGGACAAATTATGAAAAATTAAAGTATCCTTCTTAACAGGGTCATATCTGACCTGTATGCAGTCTTAATTAGCTTAATTAAGCTTCAAGAAGAAAGTAAAACGTATTTTTCAGAACCTTGACATTTTCATAAATAGCTGAAACGTCAGGGATTTCACAGTGAAAAAGGAAATCCTTTTAGAGTCCTGGTTCACCTCAAGTGGCTTATGCAGCCTGCCAAGCCACCAGAGAAACGGAGGCCTGCCCAACAAGCTCCCACACGCTAGCCTACCACCTTGTCAAGCTATAATGATGTTTGTCCTTCTATAAGAAAATTGAATGACGTTCTTTATAGAAACCAAAATGAGTTGGCGAAGAGAAGTCAGTATAGTGTACTCAAGATGGACTCTAATGGTAGGAAGGGAGGGGGTAGCAGAAGTACACAAAAGCAAGAGAGAAAAGAAATAAGATCAAGTGATCAAGTGAATCCATTTGAGAGATAGACCAGGTAGGCTCAGGAACTTGAGCCCTGAACAAGACTTGAAGAAGACTGCTGTTTTCAACAAGTTTAACTGCTCAGTTTCTGGAAAAACATTTTTACCCTAAGTTCTGCTTGGCCCAGGTTCCCTATAGGATTCCCTTAATATAAACAAGGAAAACAAATGGGCCCTCTGTTATTGGGTTTAGAAAGAAAACAAGCACATGCCTTCTAACCACTCAGATTTGAGTTTATCATTTATATCTTTTAATTGAATCAAGTGAGAAAGTGGTCTATGGTCTTTCTGAAATTAAAGATCTCTTCCAGCAAGCCCTGTGTATGGCATGTGTGTGGTCTTAGGTCATATAAATATCAGAATAACTAAAATCTACCAAGACTTGTCCATGTCAATACTAAATGCCAACTGGACTATGTATTTGTAGTATCCATAAGCTTGTGAATCATTCTAATTGCAAACCTAGGGTAGATAGACATCGAATTAGCTCTTATCTAAACTGTGGGGAAGATGAGGGTTTTGGATGCAGGTAAACAGGGTGTATTCCAAGATCCTTTCCAAACAGTAGAGCCAGCAGCTCCCAGAGAGTCTGCTGCAGAAAGGCCTTCTCTCAGCAATACAGAGGTAGGGATTTCTCCCTGTTAAGAAGAAAGACTGCAAAACAAAGCAGAAAACTGAGTTTACTGTCTCAGCACTTCCAGCAAACCAAACACAAGTGAACAATTTGTTTTATAGGCATAGCAACAGCCTACTGATTTTAAGGAATTTTGTTCCTTCAACATAAGATAATGCCTTATTTGTCTCTAGCACCTTGAAATTATAGTTAGTTGACACATAGTAAGTAACAAAGCCTACTTCAGTCTAAACTTCTCACACCACTAACTGTAAATGAATGAGGATTAGTCATTCACACCTGACTAATAGATACTTGTAATTATCAGCCATAAAGTACATCCCAATGCAAGTAACTGAAACATCTATGTTTTTTAGGTAATTTCTTTGTTCTGCTGGAAGCAACTTTTCAACAGTCCTAACCCTAATATCCTAAGAATATTGAAACATTTCTTTTTTTTCAAAGACTTAAAGTTAGATTCCAATGTTCAGTAGGACCCATGAGGCTCCCTAATGCCAGATTTAGACATAGGCATGAACAGTTGAGTTTGTGCTCTCTTCCATCATACAAGAGCCAGACACATGAGCCATCAGAATATGTAGCTTCTAGATTATAGAATGATGCTCCATTGATTAATATGTTGTTCATCTTTCTTGGGAGCTTTGTGCCCTCACTAAAATAATAGGATCTCAAATAGCTTAGACTGAGATGCCTCAGACTCGCTCTGTTAGCAAAGATAATTTTGAACTTCTCATCCTCCTCCCACGTTCTGGGATTGCATTCATGTAATATCACTTTCAGTTTGTGAGGGGCTGGGAACTGAGCCTATGGCTTTGTGCACTCTAGGCAATCACTCTACAGCTGAGTTATGTCCCCATGCCTGGAAGCCTGTCCTCCATTGTGACAATATATCTTCCAAATTTTGCCTGGTTAAGTACTTCTCTGTATTCATGCAATCTGTCCTCATTGTCAGTAAGTCCCTGGGACCGACTCAGGAGAGATGGAAATATAGCTGTGTCTTCTCTCCCTCCTCCTCAGTAGCCCAACTCCAACTCTAGAAGAAAGTGGTCAGGGTGAAGAAACCTGTTTTTTTTTTTTCTTTCTTCACATTTTCAAGAGTGGAACCCTACTCATCTTTAGGAAGCAAGAAGTTTTGGAGTCATCTGAATTTTAAGCAAAAGAAACAAACAAAGGCTGAGAAAGTAGAATGACTAAACCAAGAAGCTAATGGAGAGGAATAATATTAAACTCTGTAAAAGGAATAAAATAAAGTTTAACTTCCATCATAAACAGGTTTTAAAAGATTGATGTCCTCCATCAATCAGTAATTTAAGCCTTCTGTGTTCTGGATCTTGAAAGAGAGAGTTTGGAGAAGGAATCCCAGAGGTAAATATAGTGCATCCCATGTAGGAGTTTGCATTTTTCCCAATATACATAATAAAATTTTATAGGATATGCTGTGTATTTTTTGTATGTTCCAGGGCAGAGCTTTAATAACATAGGTTTGCACACATATTTTCTCATCACATGTCTAATAAGATTAAATATCTTATTTTATGACTATGGAAACTGAGACTTTTAAGTGTTTAAGCATCCTGTCAAAAGAGCCAGCTACAATTCACTGGCACCCTGTGATTTCATAGAGTTTCAAAAGTCTCAAATAATTGCTGTATTGATTTTTCTTGAAGACTTATTTTATTTTTATTACTATTATTGTTGTTATTGTTGTTATTATTGGTGGTGGTGGTGATGTGTGTGTGTGTGTGTGTGTGTGTGTGTGTGTGTGTGGTGTTTGGGTAAATGGCGTGCAGGCGCCCATGCAGATCAGTGCTGATGGGATACCCTGGACTGAACTTAAAGGTAGTAAGGGTGTTGAGAACTGAAGTTGTGTTCTCTATAAGAACAGTAGAAGCTCCTACCTTCTAAGCCATCTCTCCAGTCCCAAGTTTGCTGTACCTAATCACTTATAAATCTCTGAGCTGTCAGAAAATAGTTTCATAGTAGTGACTGATAGATATAACCAGTTTCCTCAAACCACAGGACTTACCCTCTATGTGCAAATCATAATGTGGCCTTCGTCTGAGACCAATAGAGCCAAGCCTCTTCTAACTTTACCCTGTATGTATTGAGACTGTAGATATGAAAGCGCTAATAGAAACTCGTGGGTGACAATGTAATGGTACAGAATGTACAACAAACCAGGCCATTCAAAATACAGAAGAGATATTGCTGTGTAGAAAGGCCCAGCATCTGAGGAAACTGTGTGACTAATTAAACAGGACATATGAGTATAAAACCTAGATGCTTCATCTAGATGATGGCTTTGGTTTGATAGTAAAGACTAGAAACGCATACCAAGTTCATGCCAGACATGACCCTGGAGGTGTGTGACTAGAAACTAAAGTGTAAGGGTTCACATCTGTCCCTAGATATCAGGAGTCACAAGGAAATAAATTATTCATTCCATGTGTGCAGGGCAAAAGCGGAGTAAGAACTTTATGAGCTGAGGAGTGAGTTCTTCCCCAAACTTTTCCTGTCATCTTCCTCAGGTCACATAATCACTCTGGGCCTCACAAAGTTCTTGGTAATAAAAGGCATCAGGGTACATGGAGCAAAATTTGCAGTATATTACGGATCTAGTCACTGACTTCCTCCCCTTCTCTGGCACTGGGCTTCAAGCTTCATTGCTCAGTGATAAATGATGATCTTCCCCTTCAATCTCATTCTAAAACTTGAAGACAACTCAGCAGCTGATGCTAATCACTACCAACATCATGTAAATTACTCACTATTGCTCCCTTCACTATGTGAACAGAGAAAAGTGTGAATATACAGCTCTCTCCAGGAAGACATCGAAGAGAGGTAAATGGAACCATAGGTCATAAGAAACACACATCCAGTGACTTGCAACTTCACAGAGACATCTATCCTACCCTGGAGAACCAGAACATGGTGTTGGTCTCCAGCCCTTCTCTGGAAAAACATGGAGATTCTTGCTAAATTTACTTTCCTCTCCCTGTGCATTTGCTGTGCAGCCCTTACTAACCATATGTGGGATATGCTTATTACACAAGTCCATGTAACCTTGTAGTTAGTAAGCGGACAACAGTTTTTTCTTACCATCTTTCTTACAACCTCTCCACAGTGGCCTCCTTTCCATTAATTTGAGGAGCCCTCCTTTGGGACATATGCATCCTCACTAAACATTTCATAGTTGATTTCTTCTAGGAGTACAAAAAGGCTGCTTCATAAACCCCTGCCATCTCACCACCTTACCTAATGGGCTTGTCATTCACTTGCCAGGCCTCCACCTTACCTCACAGGCCTGCTCTTCATTTGCCAGGCCTGACATCCAGTGAGCTGAAACAAAGCAGTCACTAATTGGGAAGAAGGGGACTCAATTTCTCATCCAACTCCCGCTGTTCGTGTGAGAAATAGGCTACACGCATCATCCCCTACCCTTTTCCCAAGCCTCCAGCTCGTCATCTGTGAAAAGAGGGCATGAGCTTCTGACCCTCTGATTTGATTTCACAGCATCCTTGTTTCCATTCTGACCTTTGGCTCTGGGCCTTTCCAGGGTTAGGTCATCATCAGAGAGGCAAGCACGATTCGCCATTCTGTCTGCCAGTCTGGACTCGGGCAGACTGTGCAGGGGAGCTGAGAATGGTTAAATGCCCAGGGCTGGCCCCGTGCCATGTGTCAGTTCAACACACCATGTGACAGGCTACAGATGGAGACCTGGAGACTAAATGTTCTGCACCGTGCCCTACAGAACTCCGAAGCCAGCCCCTGTGCTCACAGCATCTGCCCATATTCAGCCTCTGTGAACTCTGTCCATCAGTCTTCTGCCTGCCCTGGCTGAACCAGAGAGCCTAATTGCTTAACTTCAAAAAGCAATGAAGTAAAATAAAAATTAAATTAAATGGCTTCACTGTGTATCTCAGTAGAGTGTTTGCCTAGCATGCACGAGACCCTGGGTTGGGTCAATGGTACCTGATAAAACTAAGCATAGTAGCATATACCTATGATAAAAACTAAGCATAGTGGTGCATACCTATAATCCAGCACTCCAGAGGTTCAAGAGGAGGATCAAGAGTTCTGGGTCATCTTCTAATATGTAGAAAATGTAAGGCCAGCCTGGGCCATATGAGAGTCTATCTCAAAAATAACAAACAAATAAATAAATATCCTTTAGGTTTGTCTATGTCTGGTGATAGAAACAAAGATGTTCATGAATAATAACATATTTTACCAAGTACCAGACATATGCTGTCTTTTTCGATGTGCAAAACAACACTGAATGGTAGCGGCTATAATTTTCCCATTCTGCAATGTACTTTAGGACACTCAAGCCTCACCTGGCAGTCTAGCCTCAGCTTACCTCGGTGGTCCCTCATTATGCTGCCTCCTCGAGCCTTCCAGTTCAGCTCCTTCTCCCTTCAAAGGCATGCTCTTCTTACACTGAGTGGAAATCTTTCCCTAATGATCCCTTTAGCCCCCTCCCTCTCACTGGACCCCCTCAGACCTGGATAAAGACAATCTAATCAATAGCAATATTTGAAGATAAAGAGCGAATAGCACAAACACCAACCGGCTCTCTGGTTTCCTTTGTTCTCCCCAGCCTCCCTCGCTAATTGGAATGGGGCTCTGATGTGTTTTACTTTCTCCCTCTTTGCCCTGTCTAGTTTCTTTCATAGCATGCTAATGCGACTCAGAGCTTTGACAAATATACAGCTAATTTCTGAATGACTGAAACCATTTTTACTATTCCAGTCAAGAAGCACTCCTATAGGAACTGTGAGAACTGGCAGCTGTACCCACTGAATGGGTACCTATTGATGACACAGAAGTTTGACATTCGGTGGCAACTGCCATTGAACAAAACATAGGGGGCAGTATATAGAACTTTACAATCAGGTCAAAGCGTCAGATCATTCAGGTTCAAACAGCTTTATGCTATGCGAGCCTCCTTATTCTCATACTCATTCCTAGCACACCTTTTGTCTGACAAGAACTTAGGATTCCCTCCCCTGAACGGGGACACATACTGTAGTCTCTCCTGTTTCTGCTACTTGCTGGCTCTGTGATGATTTCTTTCTTCTGCTTGGCTTTTCTGTTGGGTCTCATTTTCTTTAAACTGTTTCTGTGAACCTTACGAAATGTTAAGGTGTTAGGCAGATAGGTTAGTGCTTGCCATATAAGCAAGAGGGACTGAATACCCTACCCTGGAAATCATGTTTAAAAAGAAAAACCTGGACATGGAACCAGAAAGCTGGCTCAGCAGATGAAAACACCAGCTGTCTAAACCGGATTACCTAAGTGTGAGCCCCACAGCAATCCACCTTTGAAAACAGAAAGATTAGGTGGCTCTTGTTTGTAATCCCAGAACTCCTATGGAGAAGTAGGGAGAAGACATGGAAAAATCGTGATGTGTATAGCTCGACAGGAAAACACAAGGGAGACTGCCTCAACAGGGTAAAAGGAAAGGATTGGTCCTCAGAGATGTCCTCTGACCTCTAGTCCCATGGCAAGGAGTACGCGCACCTCACTCATACACTTCAGACACACCTATATACATTCATGTAGAGATTTTAAAAATCCAGGTTTGTCAGCATAATCTTTTAATTCCAGTACTAGGGAGATAGCCACCCTTGCCTTCTTGGTCCATTGCAGGCCAGAGAAAGATCATCTCTAAAAAATAAAAAGGCAGATGATGCCTAAAAAACAGTACTTGAAGTTGTCCTATGGCCTCTGCATGCACACCCCCCCACACACATATACCTACACACATATGAATGTACAATTATGCATATTTATTCTGTCTTAAGTGAGCATAATTCACACATAGGTAACTCATTTCATATGAAGCTTCATCTGAAGTCTACGGCTGCTTCGAATACACCACACTAGATTCCATGCACTGACGGCTGTCATTATAACACTCACACTGACAACCCAGACATTCAGTTCTCAGACATTTATGAAATACTTCTCCATATCTTGTCTGAGGAGTGTGGGTAAAGGATCTCATCACTGTCAGTAGCCATCAACCCTGCAAACACAAACAACCAATAATAACTTGTGCTCTGCCTACTCCACATTGCCAACTTCCTAAACTAGGACGCATTAGACAAGGGGTCCGACAGCAGGTTCCACAGCACACTTAGGGCAAGCCACTTGAGGCTTCCCTGCTTGTTACTGTAGCTTCAGCTCATGAAGTGTCTATGGGAAATCAGGAGACAATGCCTTTGCAAACGGTCACTGAATATGGCTGCCTGCACGTTTCTGTCTTCCTCTCAGGCCCCAGGCTCTCGGTTTGAAGTCCAGTTTCATCTGGATTAGGACCCTCCGCATCTTTTCATCCTCATTCTAAGCATCCTGCTTCATTCTAGACCACACCTTTACAAGAAGTTGTCTGGGTTTTCCTGACCTTGGACCTTGGAATGTATTTACCATATTTCAAAGACAGATTCTTTGAAAGCCCCAAGGACATCAGGTTGCAAGGGTAATTAACTACTACACCCACAATGAATCCATTCCATGCCAACACACATTTGTTATGGCTCACTTGATGACTTGAATACTTCATACATGGCTACAACTTTCTCTCCAACATGTCAGGCAAGGAGCACCTAATACCTACGTCTCTGTTCCTGCAATGTGTTTGTTGGGATACTAGAAAAATAAATGAGACTATAGCACTTGCGATCTGAATCATTTTTGCCTGAGAGGTTACAAGGCTGAGAGCTGCCTGGAGAATCTCACCCATCCTGGCAGTCAGCCCTATGAGACCTGACTGATTGGGGTGACAGATGGCATTTTATGAACTACTGGGTTTAAAGTTACAGGGAACGTGGTTGACAGAATACAACCATATGTCTCTAAGTACATCCAAAGCAAGGATCATGTCCATTTTACTCACCGGGGTTTACAACATAGTGCTTGCCAAATAGGCCATGTAGTGACTATAGCTCACTGAATAAAGGATGGACTCATCTGCAATACATCATAGTGGTTATGAGTAAGAACTAGCCACATACTGAGTATGCTTTAATATAAAACTATTCTCACATTCTGGGTCTTGGAAGTTTTGTTTATGATGGAATTCCAATTCTTATTTTACCATTCTCTTTAAGCTTATCTTACGCCTAATCTAGCTATGCAATGACATAAATATACATGAAAATCTTCTTTCTTGCATTTAAAATTAAATTTTGGGCTGAGAAACTGATCCTACTGATGTCAGTCATTATTTTATTTTGAGAGAAATAAAGTCCTAAGCATCAACATTGTAGAATCCATATGCATGGATTCTGATTGTTAATCTTCTGACATGGGTTAATTTTTCTTTATTCACAAATACAAGCACTCAGATTTGCCCTTACCTGAAAAACTATGACAAATTTCCAGGTAACTATTATTAGGGGAGTTGGGGATGTTGCTCAGCTGATACAGTGTTTGTTTAGCATGCACAAATTCTTGGGTTATATCCATAGCAGCACATATAATAACCATGTTGAATCAAGCTTGCAATCTCAGCACTCAGGAGAAAGCAGGAGGATCAAAAGTTCAAGACTCTCCTCAGCTACTTATCAAGTTCAAGGTTAGCTGAGCTACATGAAACCCTGTCTCCGCAGAAAAACAAAGAAATTATTAGAAACATTACCCTAGTCTCTGTATTGGGAGCTCTAAGCCAAAGAGCTGGACCATGTATGAAACTGAAGTTCTCATGCAGCAATTTACACTCTGCTGAAAGACCTGGACTCAGATGCATGGAATGAGAAAGTGGAAGCATGTGATCATGAGGCCATGGGTCAGTGTCACAAGCCTGACCTCTTAAACACTTACAGTGGCACAGCAGAACATAGTAAGGAAAGAAGACCACACAAAAGACAATACTCCAAATATTTCCAGAAAGTTTTAAATCAGGTGAATATATTTCTCTCCAAATAGAAAAGGTAAAATACTTTCCTTTTGTAGCATTGACACTTTAATGGTCAAGTGGCCTGAATAAGACAAATAGACATAAAAGCTATAAAACAGAAATAGAAATACTCTGCTCAAGTTCCTTCATTGCAAATTACCACCCAGTCCTGTAATTCTATTGATTTCCCTGCACTATATCAAATTTTAATCACCATAAACCATAGGCTAATATAGATCTGCCACCAATGTATACCCTTAGAAGCATTTGATTACCTGGAGAACCTCTAAGAATCTTTTAAGACTGTCTATCCTGGAAACTTGAAGGTATAATCACACACATGACAAAGGGTCTTCCAATGGTTTTGCAAAAAGCAGGTGTGATATTCTGATTTTTTAAAATGAGGCTCTGAGAAAAAGCACTAGGTAGCATAAAGAATGGAGCTGGATGGGTGAGGAGATAACTCCCACATGGATAATTACCAGGGCACTCCCTGAAGGTCAGTAAGATGATTCTGCAGGCAAATGTTTTTACTGCCAGGCTGGACCACCTGAGTTTCATCCCCAGTGAAAGAAAAGAACCACCCCCACAGTTTGTTCTCTTATCTCCATATGTATGTGTACACACACACACACACACACACACACACACCCCACAGCCCTTGAGAATAAAGGACAAACCTCTTTTGTTCCCTGGGCTAAATGACAACAGGTTAGTCTTGTCAGTGCAGTACAGCTTAGTCCTCTAGCCTTATATTAGATACTTGCAACACACAAAGCCCCACTAGGTTAAACCATTATACTGTGGGCCATACACTAGTTTTACAAGATGTTGATAGATTAAATAAATGAATAAAAATGGTTGTTGATATAACTAGAAAATTTGCATTGTATATCTCACATAAGGTAAAGATCTACAAGCCTGTAACTTCATTAAGCACCTAAAGAATCAGATTGAGGTGGTTGTGTGGTTTAGCTGATGAAGTGCTTGCTGCACAAACCTGAGGACTAGAGTTCATCCCCAAACCTCCATTAAATCTGGGTGGTACCAATATTCTTATAACTACAGTACTGTAGAGATAGAGACAGGAAGATCTCTGGGGCTTGCTGGCCAGCCAGTGTAATCTATGGGTGAGCCCCAAGTTCAGAGACACTCTGTCTCAAAAACATATGCACACACAAGTGCATACGCAGCTATTAATTTAAGTGAAAACACACATGCATACACACACTCCTGAAAAATGCAGTCCTGAGAGAATTTGAGTCTGTAAATTATCAAGGAATACCTTAAAAACTTGTATTCTGTAAGTCAAAGCTTTTGATATATTGGATAATATTCTACCTATGACTAGTATCTTTGTACACCTCAAACATTACAGCTTTGCACTAAAGGAAGATAAAACACAACATGGTACACATATTAAACAACAAACTTTCTTCCAAAATACTCCGGAAATTCAACAGTATTTGATCTCTTTGAGCCTGCCAAGACTATAGGCAATTCTTGTGTCTCTCGTGTAGACACAATTCTGTGTACTTTCAGAAGCATCTTTATAAAACTGACAGCCATATGCTTGGCTCATACCACAGGCACCACACAGTGGCTCATGGACTCTAGATTTGATTGAGGCTAAATTTTATATTTAGGTCTGTCACTAACTAGTTCCACATTAGAGTGTGCTTTTTAATCTCTCTATGACTCAAAACCCTCATTTATCATTAAACAAATCCTAGTCATTCTAATGTCAAAAGTTCTAAATCTGAGTTGAGAATTCAAAGGTACAGAGTTACTTTAAAATCACCAATGCTCCTGTTTCACAGTGTACATTCAAAGGCTCTATTTTAAAATGTGCCAAGAGGAGGATGCATAAAAAGCACTTTAAGTTTGGAAAGTTCTTTGGAAACAACAGAGACAGAAGGAAGGCAGAGACAATTCTAAGGAAGGAGTGCAGAAAGACTTTAGGCATCCCATGTTTGTTCCTTCCTGTCATCTATCCATATTGTAAATGTTTTTGCAGTAAACCTTCATTCCTGCCACAAGAACAAACTGACCAAAAAGTGCTGTATTCTGCATTTAAGTTTTGAGTTCTTAGGCAGGTTTCTACTGGTATGGAAGTCAATGGAACAATCTAAACAAGATTTTCAAACAAAAATCACCAATAATATTTGAGAAATGAAGGACAATGTTTTAGGGAAGGTTTGGAGTTCACCATCAGCAACACAGGTAGATGACAAATAGGTGGCAGGAATTTGGCTGTGAGCATCATAGGATTTGGCAGTAAAATACAGGTGAAGGGGGAAAAAATGTGAGCAAATGAGAAGAAAAGAAGGCTTGGAGAGATGGCTCACTGGATTAAGTGCTTGCTGTGCAAGTATAAGGACCTGAGTTCAGGACCGCAACATCTGAGAAAAAGCAGGGTGTGGTGACATACAACTGTAACCCCAACTGTTGGGAAATAATAGACAGGACTCTCTAGATCCTAAAGGCCACTGAACATCCAGTTTAACCAATTTAGAGAGCTCCGGTCTCAGTCAGAGACACAGACTCAAAAAGTAAAGTAGTCCAGCTAGCTCTGGGGAGCACCCCTTTGATCCCCAGCCTGAGAAAACAGAGGCAGGTGTATCTCTGCGAATTTGAGGCCAGCTGAGGACACATAGTGAGACTCTGTCTCACAGTGAGACTCTGTTTCAAAAACACAAAAATTAATTTTAAGACTAATAATGGTTAAGTAAATAAAGTAGAGTTTGATGGATGAAGTCACCCAACAAACTTCTGCCCTCCACATGTACACACACACACACAAACACATATACACCAGCAACACAGTAAAAAAAAAAAAAAAAGATGAAAAGGAAGGAGGATAAAGGAATTAAGGCAATTGCTAATCCACTCTTTAAGAATTGTGATTATGGTCACAATTTTTGTGGGAAAATCCTAGCATGGTACAGTATGCTTCTAGAATACAGTTACATCAGCTTTCTGCATAGTAAGAACATGACTCTATTTTTTTAAATCAGTCTTAAGATAGGCAGGACTAAAAACAATGCTATGAAGTAAAGAGGTTTGTTCAAAATAGTTCAGCTAGGTTCTTAACTCTGTAAGCAAATTCACATCACTTGTGGGAACTTTGAACTGTTGATACTTGGGTCTAATTCACCAGACCAGGTAAATTAGAGTGGGTGCAGCCTCAGCATCTTTGAAGATCCCTGGGAGATACTAATGATCAGGCAGAGCTCAGAAACACACAGGCAATGTGAAATCAAGGCACTAGAGCAAAACCTATGGACTCCTCAGTGTTACTGAATGCTCTTTGGAAACAGGAACAGTTTAATATCCTTGACTATTTGAAGACTTTCAGGATATGGCTGAGATTGACAGAGAACAGAGTGAATTTGCTCTCCTTGCTTAATATCGTCCTAAAATATACTCTCTCCTTTACCTGACAAAGCCAGGGTGCTAAGAGAAATGGAGGCTTTCCTAAGTAAGAGAAACCCCTTTCTACAGCCTGAAATCCTCACAGAGGAGCTGACAGGACAGACAGGAATCTGTGACTGAATCTCATAAGGGCCTGGAAATTCCTGAAAAGTTATTAATCAACCAAGCCATACCTCTTACTGAAATTTGACTTTGTCTGGAATTACAGTCATGAGGGTTCTATAGAATTCTGTTTAATTATCTGACACTTTTTCATGAACATGCAGCAGAATAAACTACTGACACAGTCACATATTTGTCTGTTCTTTTTTAAAAATTCTAAAGATGAAAAGATAATGTTTTTCCACCATCCTTTCCTTGGAAGGATGGGCAGACTCTTGTGCATCCCCTCACAGCACTTCATCTCCACGAGCTCCCCAGGCCCAACCTCAGGCCCACGATTCATGTAAGAGAAGTCCACCTTTGAGCTTCTAAACTAAAGAAAATTCCAGCTAATTCATTTGCATTTGTTTGGAAGTATAGGTGGAACAGAGATCATTAGGTTGGAGTTGCCTCAGAGTAGGAAGGAAAAGAAGGGAGGGGTCTGAGTAGAAAACAGTTGAATTTGCCAAGAGAAAGACAAATGACTCTGCTAGTGAAATCTTTCACTGATGGTAAGAAACACCCTTCTCATGGGCCACCCAACAACAGTGTATATACAACATTTAGGAAAAAACGGGAAGGGTAGAAGGGAAAAAGAAGTGATATTCTTGTTTACGAATTTCATAGAGCAAATGTACAAACTACTGCACTTCCTAGAAGAAGCATATTGGAAGAAGTCAGCTCATTGAGAAAATGTGCTACAATGGGACACTCTACCAGAGAGTATCTGGACTGTTGCAGAAGAGAAAAAAATCTGAACTATCAATCATTACTTCTTGAAATGCTCCACTAAATTAATGATAAACATGGCACCACACACAGACAAGCTTATCCACAGAATGGAAACAACACATCACATCTGTTTTCAGCAGTGTCTGATTTCGACCATGAAATTGATCACAAAGGTCCCGATTCTCATCATATATATGGCAGTGGGTATGGGCAAAGCTGGTGTAATCAGAATATATCTGCCTTACAAAACCAAACCTCTGTTTTACCATTTAGAAAGAGGGCAAAGTGTTTTTCCTTATAAAAAGAATATTTTCACAAAAAATAGGAAGAAAGATGAAATGAAAATGAATACTGACAGTCTTGAGAATTCCATACTAGAATTTTCTTTGTTAGCAAAGTGTTCTGCTCTCAAAATTTTGAAAAAGTAATTTTCTCTAGTTTACAACAAAATCCACTGAAACATTCTTTTCTGGGAGATTTTGAGTCTAGTCCACAGCACCCTTTCCACTGTCCTCTTCATCCCTTTTCAAAAAGCCTTGTATAACTTTTTTTGAAACCACAATTTCTAAAACTCATAAGTAAGTCAAAGAGATCTAGATGTAAACAGATGTTCCATGAATATGAAATATACATACATGTATGTATGTATATATGCATATATACTTACGCAGACATACAGACACACACACAAAAAAACCATTCATACAGTGTTTTAAAACTATGAATCCACAGTTATTGAAGAAAGGCTTAAAGTCACATCTCATAACAGTGTATATAAAAGATGATCAAGCTTGTCCATTGGAAAGCCATTTTCTCCAACAGAGTATGTTTCTGTGTGTGCTCTTTTAATTGGGTACATTATTCTCACTTGATTGATCAATGAAACAGAATCAAAGACTCAGAAATAAATCCATGCACCTACGGTCATCTGGTTTTTTAACAAAGATGTTGAAATACACAGTGTATAAAAGATAGCACTTCTACAAATGTTACTGAGAAAACTGAGTATTTATATATAAAAGATTGAAAATTGTCCCCTTTCTCTCATTATAGACAATAATCAATTCCAAATGCACTAACAACTTCAATATTAAACATCAAACTCTTGAAATTTTTAGAGGGAAGAGTATGGAGTACACTTCAAGATACAGTTTCAAATTAGAGCAACTTTCAGACCTCATCAGAGATGTATCATTGTGTAGTGGCATGTGAGTTAATGCATAAACACATGGTTCATCCAAGTACAGAAAATAAGTGTCAGTGAGTTCTCAACCACAAATGGGACATCTATATCACACCTTCTCCCCAGCATGAATCAGGAAACATCACAGAAGAGGATAGGGAAAGACTATAAAATGCAGAGGACTAAGGATTGGGGAATATTGTCTTTTGAACACGGCAGGACTGCCACACTCCTAAAGCCATAACAGCTGTAGTTGTCTACATGAGGCTCAAGATCAAGACAAGAAATAGCCCAGTGCAGATGGGCAAAGGGTTTATGAATCCTAACTCCTTGCTAAGCCATCAATGGATGTGGAACGTTCTTTTGTATGTATGCTGCTTTTACTGGATAATGAATCAAGCTGTTTCAGTCAATGGCTTAGTAGAGTAAAGCCAGGCAGGAAATCTGAACAGAGATATGAAGAGAGAGTAGGCAGAGTCAAGGAGTGGTGTGAGAAGTCCTTCTGTATATATGTTGCTTTATTGGTTAATGAATAAAATTCTTTGGCCTATGGCAGGCAAAATAGGGTAAGGAGGGAATTCCAAGCAGATAGAGGAGGAAAGAAGACAGAGTCAGGGAGATGCCATGTAGCTACCAAAGGAGACAGATGCCAGATGGGACCTTACCGGTAAACCATGAGCCTTGTGGTAAAATATAAAATAATAGGACTGAATTAATTTAAGATGTAAGAGTTAGCTAGAAATATTTGTAAGCTATTGACCAAAAAGTGTTGTAATTAACACATTGTGTGACTATTTTGGCTCTGAGGGGCCAGGGAATGAACAAACAGCCTCTGCCTTCAAAGGAAATACTATGTAGCTGCCAAAGCAGAAAGACACCAGAACCACTGGTAGGCCACAGTCTCATGGTGATACATTGATTAATAGAAATTAATAGAAATATTTAATTTGAAACATAAGAACTAGGTAAGAATATATCTAAGCCATTGGTGAAACAGTATGGTAAGTAATAAAGTTTCTGTGTGACTGCAGAAAGCAGTTTGGAGAAAACTATGCCCAAATTCCCAAAACAATTGTTTATAAATGTTTGTTTTCATTTAAAGGGAAATATAACATATAAATATTTTACATTGGTATGGATCTTGGTCGATTAATACATATTTAAAGTCAATTTTGTTATATGTATATTTCTACTCTTGTTTAAGTAATTATGCTTATATAGCTCATTTAAAAATGTATGTATAATTAAAATTACAGATTTATAGATAGTCATTTATAATAGTCAAACTTGTAGTCATGTTAGACTACATCTAGGTTTTCTAGAGGTACAGAGATATATTTCAGATGGACAGGTATGCTGAAAACCCTCCAAAGACCTACAAAATATGGCATTTAAAATGTTTTAAGAACTTAGACTTTTCTCAACAGTAAGACATATCTGCTTCTGGCAGCACCAACTACTTCAGAGAGGTTGATGGGTATCAAAGAAACTCACTATAAAATTTGCCTTTATTGTGACAAAGCTAGCCATTTGGTCAGGAACTGCTCTTGCCTGGACTGCTTGATGGTATGCTGTATATATTTGAATGCAGAACCCACAAAAAAATTGACTGCAAAACTTGCTGATAGAAAGTGAGATAGTCCCTCAGGATTCCTGCTTCATGAAAGAGTCTGCCAGACATTCTACAGGACACAGAAGAAAGTGAGTAAAAAACTGCCAAGATAGGGGGAACAATCTATCAAATTTCCTGCTTCACAGAAAAATCTGTCAGATACTATGGGCCTGTAGACTGAAGATGGATGACTCTACATGAGAGAAGAATTTTGAGTGACTGTCCAGGCAGGATGTCTCTGTGAATTCTAGAGTTTTGGAAGTTGCTTACAATGCACTTCCTGTTTTTTTAGGTGATATTATATCCTTCTGGGGTCTTTGATGGAGTTGAAGACACATAAGTATAATTAAACTATTTCTTAGTTATGGTAAAAGATAAATTAGATGCAAAACTTTAGACTCACAAAAATAGATGATAGAATATTTTCTTTATTTTTTGCCTAATACAAATAGACTAAATATTGTAAATGTAATTCTGGCTTGATACCTGTTTTGTTTTATGTAATTTTACTATGTTAAGGTTGAAACCTTCCTTTTTAATTAGACAGAAAAGGAGGGATGATATGGATGTCCTTCTGTATATGTGTTGCTTTTATTGGTTAGTAAAAAAAAAAAACAACCTTTTTCTGCCAATAGCTTTTCAGAGAAAAGCCAGGTGGGAAATCTGAACAGAGACATAGAAAGAGTAGGCAGAGTCAAGGAGATGCCGTGTTGCTGCAGAAGGAGAAAGATGCCAGAACCTTACCAGCAGACCACAGCCTCATGGTAATACAAAGATTAATATAAATGGGTTAATTTAATATGTAAGAGAGCTAGGAATACACCTAATCCATTGTGCAAACAGTGTTGTAATTAATATAGTTTCTGTGTGTTTATTCGGATCTGGGTGACTGGGAAACAGCCTGCAGTCTCCATTTACACTCTATTGTTATATAATAACAGGTACTGGGTGGGTGGGGTGTGTTTTCTTTAAGAGTGTGGTCCCTGGGAGGATGCTAAAGTGAATGGTCTAATACCCATGCATATATTAGAAATGCTAAATGAACTCAAACTGCTATTAAAAAATAATAAAACGACAGAAAATGGTGGTGTAGTGAATGGAGGATGGATCTGAAAGAAGTTAAGAGGAGAAGTGAGGCATGAATATAATCAAAATCTATGGTACACATATATGAAATTCTCAAAGAATAAAAACAGTATATTTTTAAAAAATCTGTTCATAAGTATTCCCACTCTTATATCACTTAATTTAAAATCTAGTTTCACTAGATTTGGGGACTCAGAATCAGAAAATTGAGAGCTTAACTAAGTGCCCTCTAATTTATCCATGGGTCTTCTAAGGAGGGCAACTGAGGTGAAGAGTACCTGTGGAGTAGCAGAAAGTTTTAAAAAGGATGCAGATTAAAAAATTCAGAACTTGAAAACCAACTTTGTCCCTCACAAGATATCAAAACTCAAAGGTATTTTAACTTTTCATTTCTTTTTAGCCCACCTCAAAAGTTTCTTGTGAGACTATATAAAAATACCCATAAAGGACTGGGGAGATATGTCAATTGACAAAGTCATTCCCACAAAAGCATGACTGTCTGAATTTAGATTCTGATGTGGGATTTCCCTCTGTACACTGAGATTACCATTGATAAATAAAGGAACTGCTTTGGGCCTATAGCAGAGCTATAGAGGAACAGAGCTAGGTAGGGAAAACTAAGCTGAATGCTGTGAGAAAGGAGGCAGAATCAGAGAGAACTCAGGTAGCCCCGCTGGAGCCAGATAGAACTTTACTTGGTAAGCTACTGCCACGTGGCAATAAACAGATTAATAGAAATGGGTTAAATTAATATGTAAGAGTTAGCCAATAAGAAGCTAGAGCTAATGGGCCAAGCAGTGACTTAATTAATACAGTTTCTGAGTGATTATTTCTGGTCCAAGTGGCCCGAATCAACAAGCAGCCTTTCTCCAACAAGGTTCCTGGAATCCACCTCCTGAGCTACAATTCTAGCATTGAGGAAACAGAGAAAAAGAGGACCTCTAGAAATTTCTGGTCAGCAAACCTATCTGAATTGATGATTTTTAGGTTTAAAGATAGACCCTGTCTCAAAAAAGTAAGATGGAGTGTGACTGAGAAAAGCAGTAAATGATGAGACATTGACTACTGGCCTTCACATGCACATACACACACATTGATAGGTACACAAGCATGCAAATACAGTCTTACACACACACAAACACACACACACACACACACACACACACACACACACAGAGAAACACCCAAATGTTATCATCATTTACACTTGAAGCACATAATACATTTGCGTTATCATTAGGAGTCTTTAATCTCCCAGGGTCTTTCAAATACAAGCATGAAATAACAAGTAGCAAATGTCTTATACTTAATGTGTCCTTAATATAATTCTAGCTAAGGTGACAACCACCAGTTGAATTGGATACTGGTAGTATGTCTGCATTTATGGATGAGAAAATGGGTGGTAGGTGTGGCATTTTCAAAGGTTCTACAGTGCATTGATGATGTTCTCCATTTTCACAGATTCAAAAGCTGAATTCCAGGTCATCACTCTGCTACTCAAGGTGTTATTCAACCAACTGTGTCAAGTCCTCTGGGTTCCTGATTCTAAGTCAAGTTCTATCTCTATTGAACTACATTTTGTCACCCCAAGTAAACAGTAAACAGTAAAAGCAAAGGTTCTATATTGTGAATATTGTTTCTGCTCTGCTAGTGGTTTCATAGTTTAAGCTTGATAAACATTGCTGATTTATTGAAAAGAGAAAAAGTAATAAATAGAAACCTGAAAAATTAATTTGCTTACTTTGTCAGGTTGATTTAATCATATTATAGGTTAGAAAATATATCTCATTCTCCATTGCGAAGCAAGACAACCAAACTGGGGTGAAGAAAGCTTGTCGGCCTCTATTACTTTGTGACATTACAAAAGCAGGCAACAATAAAGAGCACTGATTGTGTTCTCATAGGCCCAAGGTGCAGGTAAGTGGCTAAGCGGGCTTTGTTCCCACAGGGAGGTCATCTATGTTTCACTTGGATATTAACACTGTAGGGCTATGAGGGCTATGAAGTCTTCTTCTCATCCATGGCACATCTCAAAAACAGACCTCAATGTAAGACGATAATTGCAGTCCCTCAGTGCCTGGTTATAATCTGAGATGGATACTGGGAGGTGCTATGAAAAGAGATGCCGATCTCTTGATTCCAGTCACAGCTAAAGTCACTTTATTCTCTGTTCTGGGATATCTGGAGACTAATTAAATAGTAGGAAAAAAAGACAGTAATGACTTTCTCTGAAGCCATTTACAGCAATGTTTGGCAGGGTGATGTGTCTAAAGGCCAACATTCATTAAATTCTTCTTTACTCTTCCAGATGAAGGGAAGGTGTTAGGATCTCTTTGCAATATTGAGAGAAAGAAAAAAAAAAGATAATGGATTCCTGGTCTGAAATGCTGTCTCCCATTTGAGCACACTTTAAAGGCACAGGAGCATCTTAGAAACAGAAATAAGGCAGATGTTCAAAAGCAAAAGCAATATGTAGCTGGGGTTACCTTGGGACTAAGGAGTGTTTCAAAAGGGTGAGAGATAAGAGCACTTGCTAACTGGATTTTAGCTGGCCTGAAGTATTTAACACTTAAATGCCAATCCTGCTGTCCTGGAGAGGCTCTGTGTGTGCTCTAGATGACTGGCAATAAAACAAACCACAACAAAACTACTTTCCCAGTCATCTGGTCTACTTCTGAGAAGTGCACACTGAATAATTGGGAACTGAGAGAGGTGAGCAAATAGATGCTCACTGACCACGTCATTGTTCTCTTCCCAAAGTGGAGACATAACAGAACGTCACTAGAACAGTTGAAATCTGGAGAGATGGCCTGACAAATATCAAAGTACAAGGATGGCTCTTAGGAAGACCTACTTATTTACATGCTTCATAGGGAAAGAAAAATAAGGGGTTTTGTCATTTGATTGGTCTTCTACGAAAGAAGCATAAACTTCTGCAAGTCACTAATATCTCTGAAGTAAGTACTCTGAGATCTTCAGGTACACAGTCACAGGATAGAAACAACTCACCATCTCCTCAAGCCTGACTACAAGATGGGGTTCTTTCTGTCCTTAATCAGCAAAATTATTTGTTTATGGCTGACTCTGGATCCTTCTATGATTAGGGATAAAATTTAGAGAAATGTAACCTCAAGTTGTGTCTTCTAGAATAAATACCACCATAAGAACATAGAAATATATAATAACAAAAATGATGATCGACTTTATAAAACCTTTGCTATTTGCCACAAAATGGTTCTAACAATTTAAATGATTGTGGTAATTTGAATAACAACAGCCCAATTGGCCAGTAAGAAGCTACATGATTAGACGTGGAAGTAGGTATGGCTATGTTGGAGAAAGGGTGTCATAGGGGTGGGCTTTGAAGGCTCAGACACTCAAACTAAGCCCAGGGTGACACTTTCTTTCCTGTTGCTTGCTGATAGAGATTTAGAATTCTCAGCTACCTCTCTGATACCATGTCTGCCTGAATTGTGCCATGCTTCCCACCATGACAACAATGGATTAAGCCTCTGAACTATAAGCCAGCCCCAACTAAATGTTTTCCTTACAAGAGTTGCCATGTATATGGTGTCTTCACAGCAATAAAACCCTAACTAAGATAATGACATTCTTCATTTATTCCTCACAAAGCTATGGGAAGTACTAGTGTCATTATTCTTCTCACATATTGTAGAGAAGAAACTTGAAGCAGAACATGGTGAAATAGCTTTCTAACAAGAGATAGTAATGGAATCCAGGAAGATCAACAGTGTTGCACAAAAAGTATTGTTGGCCACTTGTCTCCTTCCTAAGGAGATGGGTTCTTATTTCCAACTCTACCCTTAAGTAGAGTTTTGTAGTCCAGAGTTGTGAAACTCCCGCACTAATCACACTAATATTCAGAAAAGTCATCTAAACTCAGAATGGAGGTGGGGGAGTCTCAGGCTAGACAGTGAAGAGGCTAGAAGAACATGGAATTGTTATGTTTCCATGCCTTCTAACCTCATTTCTATTGCTGTGACAAAAACCTGGGGGACAAAAACATACGGGAGGAAACTGCAAAGGTTTATTTGGCTTACAATTACAGATTACACTGTATCACTTCAGAGAAGTCAGTGGGAAGTTGATACAGTGGTCAGATCATGTTCACAATAAAGAACAAAGAGAAATAAAAGCAACCCAGGTCACCTGTTCGTTCACTGGTTGGTACCAAGCTACCTTCCTACTCGTTTGAAGTTCATGATCCAACCCATGAAATGGTGCCAGCTACATTTAGATAGACCTTCCCACCTCAAATAACAATCAGGAAAATTCTCTGTAGACATGCTCACAGGCAAATAAGATCTATGCAGTCACTTATTTGAGAGTCCTTTCTCTGGTGATTCTAAGTTGTAAAGTTGAAACTAAACAGCAAAACATAGCTATATGCCATCCCTTGTGGCTCCATTATCCTACCGAGATTGGCATTAGTGCTAAAAGAAGAAAGTTTACTTGCATTATGAATAACATCTTTAAATATAAACTATTATTTTCTTTGAATTTTTTCTTTAAAGAAAATACACATTGTTAGAGTTTTCCTAAATCCAGATCTTAAATATAGGTACCTAGTTTTTCCCAGAAGTTGTTATTATACCTAAAATGAGGTGAACAACTGCACCCAACTTAGGTCAGTTTATCTGTGTCTAGTATACTACTTGCAACTTGCAAGTTCCTGCCTCTAGCTTCTGATCCAGTGAAAGCTCACATGGGCATCCTTCCTCCTTAATGCTACTCACTAAAATCTGTACCTTTCAATCCCCGTCAATAAGACATTGGAAGTCTGCTTGACTTTCCCATCTCACCTGATTCTTGGGCTCAACTTCCTTCTTGTGCAACCCTGAACTCTAATGTGGCCTACTGAGTTCTACTTTCATTTCTTCACAAAATCTATTGCCTGCATAATACACAATATTTATTAAGCATTTCTACACCCTGGTTCCTTCTTATAAGTCATAAATCTTAAAATCTTGAGTTGAATACAAGAAGTTATGGAGATCAAAAAAGAAAGTTATATATATATATATATATATATATATATATATATATATACACATATATATGGCAGTTTGTTTAGATTCATCTTTGTAAGACAAGATACTGTTTTTCCTACCAAACAAGAACTGAGAAAAATCACATTATCATTGATGCATATGGATTGTGCCATAAACAAATCTAAATACATTTCAGCTGCGTTGACCTTCAATGTTAAATCTTTGAACAAATTGGTCCTGTTCTTTTTTTTTTTTTTGAAGAATGAAGAACTTTAGAAAAGAAATCAGATATCCAGTCTAAGCAGCAAAATGAACACTTCATCAAACAGGATAAAGCAATTTCTCCCATTTTCTCAAAAGCCTTATCTGAGATACAAAATTAAATTATACAAATATACCAGATCCTACCTGTCATCAAATCTTCTGGCTCTCTTTCTCTTTCCATCTACCAAGTAAGATTTACTACAATAAGTACTGGAATATACTTCTATAAGTCCAAGTGGGATTGTTTCATTCATTCAGTCAGTGGAGCATCAGGGAAATCCTGTGTTATGCCAACAAGGAATGTAACAAGCTAATGCAGGTATGGCCATGTTTGCTTTCTTGTCACCTACATATACTGGGACATATGTAGTGATCAGTCCATGGTGTTCACAGTTGAGATGGTAAGAGTAAGGATCCCACAGCCTTTAGATATCCCAAAGGGATGATTAAAAAAATGAGATCTACACAATTTTAAACCACTGAAATTTACAGCTATCTGTTATCACAGTATTACCCAATCTGCTCTACTCCACATATGAGGAGCAATTGGCAATCATGATCATTGGAAAGGACGTCTAGGGGGCTTATTCAGCATTTAGGTCACAAATTCCCCAATCCCTCCTTTTTGCTGCTCAATTGGACACCTGATTCCCCTGTGAAGATTTGTCTTCCTTTCTCTAGCCTTCTTCAAAAGTGGGGATCTGGGTTCACAACAATCTATAGCAAAGCCTTTAAGAAACATTCTTCAGACAAACAGAAGTACTAACTTTGTATTTTAGAGTAAGGTATCTTGAGCCCAACTGTGAGCACTGAGAAAGACTCATCAATAGCTCATTGTGGTCACAGGTTCAGCAGGCAGAGAAACATGTCTAACCTGTTTAATTTTATGGATTTCTTTTTAAAATTTAAAAGGGGCAGTATAATTTCTTGCTTCCAAAGACTCAATTATAGGAGGAATAAATAGGTGGCCCTTTTGTAAGTTCACATAGTTATTTTTTCAGCAGTCCAGGCCAATGCTCTTTATTCTTCCTAATGACAATTGAGGCTTTTGTATAACAATTATTATTATATTTACAGGCTTTTGTACAATGATCCTGTAACCAATGATCGGGAAGCAGAGACATAGTGGATAAACACCAACATCACTTCTTTGCTAACTCTGTTCAAGAGTTCCAGGTTCTCTGTCATACAGCCTCTCTGATCACCTTTATTAAAGCTGTAACAGCACCTCAATTTTCCTTTCCTGTAACAAATCTCGCCTACTATACAGTCACTTATGGAGTCAGTCTAATGATTAATGTCTTCTAAAGTTGGAATGAAGTATTAATTGTATCTCAGTCTGCAAGGAGAATTAGAATTAAGCTCCCCAAGGCTAAGAGTTCTGCTCTTGTTCAGCTATGTATAGTGGCAGCTCAAGGTGAAAACAATGCTACATGGTACAAAACAGTGCTGTTTGGCAGGTGCTCAGCTGTTCCTTGTTGAAATCTGGAGTGTGGGTTCCAGAACCATGATGGTTAACAACAGGCAGTCAGGCGTTTCTTGGGGAAGCCATTTTTTTAACCTCCTCACTGAACTGTTACAAAGATTGAGCATGTGTGAATGATAGTGTTTGCATACATAAAGTATAAAGAGCCACAAAACACTGCATATTATTGTCAAGTACATAGCCTCGCATACAATGCTTCATTTATTTATAAGCCAACTTTTCTGCAAGTATCTTAACATTAAAATGCAAAAAATGAAAGTGAAAGATAAATTGATGATAAAGTTTTCCTGTCTTTGTAGACAGAGTAAATCACAGTCTTTAACAAGATACCCTGGTTGCAGTAGATGCAGCTGGCACAGGGTCCTAAGTAGTCAAGAAATTATTTTAGACTTGGGAGTATCTAGCCCATAATTACATGATATATTCAGTATCATTACTGTTCTTTCTGCCCACCCCTACTATATTGTATATACTGATATAATTTCCAGTGAATATTTTATCATCAAAAAAAAAAAGGATTTAAAAATCATGTTCTCCTCAGCAGTAATGACATGGGGTAGAACTAGAAGACAGTGACACAAGATGAAAAATAGCATTTCCATGGAAAGAACAGTCAGTGGTCAGTGGTCAGTATGGGAGGGTCACACTTTACCTCATTTGGCTGCTTTTTCAAATATGGGATTTTATCTGCTAAGAGAGTATTTTCAAAAGATCATTCTCATTTTCTTTTTGTTTTTAATATAAGTATGTGAGGTAAGGGAATTGTGTATATGAACGCATGTATCTGCTGAAGCCAGAGGAGGATGTTGAATTCACTGAAGCTGGGTTTACCGGTGGTGGCAAGCTGCCCTTCAAGGATTATAGAAACACAATTATTCTCAACTTGGAGCAGTCCCCTCAGGCCCCAAAGGGCCATTCTGATTACAAATAATGTGTCATGAAATGGAAGGATAAGAAAGGTGCAGTGGAAATGAATGAAGGAGGGGTTCATGAGACCCCATTCCTCCATAAGCAATTATAGGCATTAATGGTTGGTAAGAGGCTTGGCTCTGGAGGGGTTCCCAGGAGTCCACGGGGATGACCTCAGCTAGGACCCTGGGCAGTGGAGGAGAGGGTGCCTGAACTGGCCATGTCCCAATATTCATGTTTTCCACCCTCTGTGGACCATCCTCACCTTGGGGAAGGCTGATTTAATTGTTATGCAGCATGCAAATATCTTTAACTGCTAAACAACATCTCATGCTCATATTGTATTGTCATTAATAATAAGTATTATTATTATCGCAAATTTTTGGGAGGCCTCCAGGCAGTGCTACAGGAAAGAAACTTCTCTCTCAGCAACTGGTAGGAGATACAGCTCAGAGGAAAGCTGTTAAGTAGAAACACATTTCTTTTTAAGCAATAAAAAGGAAATTTAGACAATGAAATCAAGTTAAACATAAGGTACTCCAAAGACTTCCAAGTAAAATTGAACTCTTAATTAATAAGCAATTATTGACTGTGTCTGTCTTGGGACTTCACTTAATAACAATCCCTGAACTTTGTGTGGGATGTGAATGAGATGAACCTTTGCCCCCATCTCCTCTTTATAGGCATATTTTCCATCATGTTATTATCTTACGCAACTGTTTCCATAATCTTGCATTGTAACCACTTCCTCTGCTTAGAAAGAAATGAATGAAACAATGCTAACCAGGGACAGTGTATCTTCTTGTATATAATTTCAGAATAGCAAGTCATTTAAATTTTTACTTCAGGGGTAGCATTAAAGATAACAAAAAGAAAATTTTATCACCAAACAGCCATGAGATATAAAAAAGTGAGAGTTTTGAATAACAGTAATTTCAGAGTAATTCAAATTAAACAAAACTTGGGCTGGCAACTTGATTCAGTAAGTAAAAATGCTTGCTGTTGCTGGGTGGTGGTGGCACATGCTTTTAATCTCTGCACTCAGGGAGGCAGAGGTAGGATCTCTGTGAGTTCAAGGCTGGCCTGGTATACAGAGTGAGTTCCAATACAGCCAGTGATACACAGAGAAACCCTTCTTGAAAAAAAAAGTGCTTGCTGTACAAGCTTGATAACCAATTTGATTCCTAGAACCCACAGTTGAAAGTAAAAAAAACAACTCCTGAAATCTGTCCTTTGATTTATACACACACATAAACCATATATACACATAAAAATAAACAAATTTTAAAATTTAAAATTTTAAAAAACAAGCTTCTTTCTTGCACTATTTCATTATTTATTCACATTAAGTAATGTGTGTTACAAATTAAGTAATACAGGTATGGGGCATTAAGCACCTATAACTTGAATGTTACAATAAATAAAGTACTTATTATTAAGATTGTCAACAAGTGGTTCTCAGATGGGGAAGGTTGATAATGAAATGATGATTATTTTTCTTCATAACTGGGTGAAAGGGTGACATTGTTATTTATGTGCTGAATGCAATCTATCAATGCTATTAACCCCTGCATAGGACCAGAGCCTATCACAAAGAGTTTTCAAGGTAGAATGTCAAAAGTGAGGAGGTTGGAATCCCTGTTGCATTTTCCTCGGTAGATACTTTGATCTCTGTAATCTCTATCCACGTAATATTCTCATTTAAAGTAGAGGTGATGACTGCCTTTGAAATGATGCTCAGTCTCTAGGTTGTCCCAGCAAGCAAAGTCATCAGACAGGAAACCAAAAGGATGCCAAGGAGCTGCAGGCACTCTAAATGTCTGAAAACTGTCGATTCCCTTGATCAAAATGAAGTATTCACTCTTTTGAAAGTCATTGAGGAAAAGATGTGCAATCAATTACAGGAAGCTTCGTGTGGACAGATGCACACTTAACTATCTCACAACTTCTGGGGAAAGTGGTAACAGAGCTGCCATTTCACTAGGACACTTTTTGAGAGAGACTGGAGAACTATGAGCTTTAACCCTTTCCTTAGGGATTTACACTTGGAATATTCTGGGTAGAAAAAGCACTCCCACAGTGTCATTAATGCTTTTTATCCTCTTTGGAACTCTGAGACAGCCATACATGCTGACAAGGTACTGCGACAGAATCCCAACCTTCCAAGCTTTCCTTATGTAACTGTAACAAAGGGCAAATTGTTTTCATTTTGATAAGGGCAATTGATAGCCTCAAAATTAAGAAACCCAGAAGCCCTGCATTAAAAAAAAAAGAAGGAAAGAAGGAATGAAGAAAAGAAGGAAGGAAGGAAGGGAGGGAGAAATGAGAGAAAGAAAGAAAGAAAGAAAGAAAGAAAGAAAGAAAGAAAGAAAGGAAGGAAAGACTGGTTTATAATTCAATGTATATGTGTGTGCTTATACATGTGGAAGTGTGCTTTACTGACTGATCCATCTCCCCATACCTGTGACTGTGAAAATCGCAGACACTCACTCCACAGGAAAGCCTATCACATGTAGACAGACATGCACTTCAGGATGTTTCACAACGTAAAGTACTGCTCATTTCCTGGAAAAAATGTCATGGCAGTTTCTGCACCAAGGCTGAAGATGTGGAGGATGCCAATGACAGGAGAGTTGTACAGTTACCTACACGTAAGTAGTTTTGGAAACCAAAAATAGGCCATCTACCACCGACCGACACTCAACTAAAGAGGCTGTTTTGATCTCCACAATCAAGTGTTTCAAAAGTCAAGTTCTTTCAAGTAGATGCCTTCAAGTATGTGTTGCAAAGTGCTTGAGAAGGGTGGGGGAGGGCAAATTTGCAATCCAAGCTAGTGCAGTCCTCACCTACCTATGCTGTTACCATGACACCTGGTATATATTTGTCCCCACAAGAGGACACTGTTCATTCAGCATCTATCTGAAAAGAGACCCAAGGATCTTACCATCCCTCACTTTGGAGGGTGAAGCACCCTCTTGCCAATGAAGTTCATAATTGAGAGAGGAAAAAACAAACAAACAAATGCTCAAATAGAAGGAAAGGCAGACGAGAAAAAAGGGCGATCCACATTCTTGAAGACGACATGGCCAACGCTGCCAGAGCTGAGGCGGGGAGTGAGAGTCTTACTGTCATGAGAAGGAGTGAAAATGAGGCAATACTTACGAAATCATACTGGAGGAGTATGGGAAAAGGAGGGTCTGACTTAAGCTAAGAGGGCAGCAAATGTGGTTGCCAAGAGCTTGCCCATGTAGTGTTCTGATTCATAACTGACACTCCTGATGTGTCACTGCCCTGAGGGCCATTTGCCAGTCTCGTTGACTTCCCAGACTCTGTTTGACTTTTGCCATATTTCCTTGTGTTCCTCCAACTACAAGAAGCCTTTCAAAGAGAAATTTAATAAACTTAAAGGTTTCAGTGCCTTGAATGTCTACACATGCTATTATGTCCTTGGTATTTATATTTTTCTGATTGTTTTGAAGGGAGAAAGAGAAAAACCAATGGATTTTACCTGTTTTCCTTTTGTCTTTTTTAAAACTGCAAGAAGCTATGTTGTGAGGGGAGATGACAAATCTCTCAGATTCTGGTTCCTCCCTTGACCCCCCTCCTCCCCAACACAAACACGCAAACTCTAAGGAAATCATCCATAGGACAATCTACAGATTTGGAAAGACATTCATTCTTATCATGCAAGAAAAAATTAAGAAGAGATAAAATAATGAGACTCCTATTGCTTTAGCATGAAAGAGAACAACTTGTCAGCCCATGAAAGTAACTAAGTGTATTTTGATGGCAAATGACATTTTATGAAAATATTGATGCAAGTCCCAGGTTCCTAGAGTATGTGGCATTCATACCCTACAACAACTCCAGAATGTCTGAACAGGAGCAGGCAAGGACAGAAGTCTGGTTGGAAAGGGAACCCGAGGAACCTCTTTACTTCTAGTTCATATTAAAGGTCTAATTATTAAACGCCTTTGGGTACATGCCCAAGAGTGGTATAGCTAGATCTTGATGTAGATCAATTACATCTTCCTGATGAACTGCAACACAGATTTCCATAGTGACTGTACAGTTTTCACTCCCTCCATCAATGGATGAGTGTTCGTTCCCCTTACCCCACATCCTTGCCAGCATGAGCTGTCACTTGTTTTATTGATCATTTCCATTCTGATGTGTGTAAGATAAAAATCAAAGTAGTTTTAATTTACCTTTTCCTGGAGACTAAGGATGTTTAACATTTCTTTATGTGTTTCTCAGCTATTGGAGTTTTCTCTGTTGAGAATTCACTGTTTAGATCTACATCCCATTTTGTAATTGGAATGTTTTCTTTGGGAAATCGTCTTGTACCCTGTAAAGATTTGTTACTTGTACTGGTTTAATAAAATGCTGACTGGTCAGTAACCAGGCAGGAAGTATAGGTGGGACAACCAGAACGAAAAATTCTGTGAATGGAAAGGCTCAGTCTGTAGCCATCACCCAGATGCAGAGGAAACAAGATGAAAATGTCTCACTGATAAAAGGTACCAAGCCATGTAGCTAACACAGACAATGTATGATGTAAGAGCTAATAAGAAGCCTGAGCTAATAGGCCAATCAATTTATAATTAAAAAAATAAAGGTCCAATTAAACATTGTTTTCCCTATAGACATTTGTGTTGTATTTTACATATGATGAGGGGGAGCCGTAGTTAGATCAAACAATGTGATTATGTGTTAATATCCCTTGACATACTTTCTCAAACTAAAGTGACTTGGAAGGGCAAAGAATCTTGTTAGAAACTGGAAGAGAGGGGGCTGGAGAGATAGCTCAGCGGTTAAGAGCACTGCCTGCTCTTCTAAAGGTCCTGAGTTCGATTCCCAGCAACCACATGGTGACTCACAACCATCTGTAATGAGATCTGGTGCCTTCTTCTGGCCTGCAGGCATATATGCAGACAAAACACTGTATACAAAATAAACAAATCTTCTTAAAAAGGGAAACTGGAGGAGAGCACACTAAAGAATGCCATCACAGCTGCCACTCACTTGCACTGTGCCCAATCACAAAGAGATCCTAATGACCCTGTAGAAAAATAAACAGGGACAGCAAGATAGCTCACCTTCTGAGTCATGGTGACCTGGGTTTGACCAGAAACTGTGTTGTGGAAGGAGAAAAGCAATTCCATAACATAATTCCACTAAGATAAATAGGCATGCTTTAGTGTGTAAAAACAGGCAAGCACACAGAAAGAAAAACACATAAACATACACACATACTTATAAGGAGATATCTTAGACAATTGAGCATTATTTAGTGTGCAAATTGCTCTTTGTGTCTAAAATTGACCTCTGCCCTCCCCCATTGGCTCACATATATGCGAGGCCAAAGGAAATTCATAGTACTTACACCTGTCGGTCAGAGACCAAATCAAGGCTTATACCAAATGGATTCCATATTGGTAGTCCCTTTGTGGTCTGAAATCCAGGCTTCAGTTAGTTTTACTTAATGCTTAAAGCCAGTGAGCTATTACTATCGTGAAACATTCTCCTTGTAACCTCCAAATTCCTTAAACTAAGGTCATTGTTTCTTCCTTTGTTCTAGAAACTGAAATCTTGAGTTATATAGTGACCAAAATAAGAGAATGAAATTTATGTCTTATGAAAAATCTGAAGGTGAAAGGTTAAAGTGATGGGTACATTCACACAGTATGTTACATAGTCTAAGACACTGAGACATCCCAGTCACCAGGTCCAAAGACCTAGTATTGTGATTTAAGTTAAGAGTGGAAGATGCTTATCCAATAGCCTCAAGTAGGCCATGGGGGCTCTATGAAGTTAGTTTCTACTTTTTCCTAAATTAAATGTAGTCAGAGCAATCTGAAAAGTTGTTTTTAGTTCAAAAATTAAAGTATTCCAATGCACCAGCCTTGCAAACTATGGCTTCAGGCTGACTGCAGGGCTTTCTGATATAAAAGCACTTGTAGGTAGCAAAAATTGAATACATGAACATTCAAGAGTGTTTTTGCCAAGGCAATTAAACTTTTCCTGCTCTTAAACAAACCACATCAGTTTTAATTGGATACAACTTTTTCAGTTTTGCTTTGAAGGGGTATGACCTTAATCTGATAAGTTTATGCTCCAAGGTAAGATTTCAAAGTTAGCAGAATAACATCTAGGTACATGTTAACAATTATAGAAAACAGAAAAATAAAAAATTATATACGTGTGCACACATCTAGTTTCTAGATGATGAATTGGTAAACTTATTTATTAGTACAAGAAAAGGTCAAAAACCCTTTCCCACTTATCTGCAGCAAAGATCTGCCAACATCACTGAGAAAGCCCAGACCCCAGTTTCCTGGGAATCTTTCTAATATATCGCATTACCTTTTTTTTTTTACTTTGGGGAACATAGACTAAAATCATAATGCCATCTTTCTCACTTATAGTTCTATTGTGGGGAAGGTAGGTTGTTCAGAAGACTACACAGCTAATAAATCATGGTGTAGCATACAGAAAAATCAAGAGAGCATGTGGAGAAACAGAACAGGGTTCTGGAATATCTAAACCTGGCTTTGTCACTCACCCACCAGCTGGTGACTGATAACTTTTAGTTTCTTAGAGATTATCATCTGAAGAGTTATCTATATTTATTACTAAATGTCTTAGAAAGATGATACATGAATTTTGTCTAATACCATAGTGCACGATCTAAAGAATAGTTGTGGTGAGGGAGGTCCTTCTGTCTGTGTTTTGCTTGTTTTGTTTTGGTTTGGTTTGGTTTTTCGAGACAGGGTTTTGCTGTAGTTTTAAAACCTATCCTGAAACTAGCTCTTATAGATCAGGCTGGCCTCAAACTCACAGAGATCCACCTGTCTCTGCCTCCAGAGTGCTGGGATTAAAGACATGTGCCATCACCACGAGGCTCTGTGTGTTGCTTTAATTGGTTATTGAATAAAGAACTGCTTTGAGCCTATGGCAGAGAAAAACAGAACTAGGCAGGGAAAGCTAGGCTGTATGCCAGGAGAAAGAAGGGCAGAGTCAGAGAGAAGCCATAGAGCTGCTGCCAGAGTCAGGCATGCCAAAACCTTGCCGGTAAGTCACTGTTACTTGGCGATACACAGATTAATAGAAATGGGTTAAATTAATATGTAAGAGTTGGCCAGTAAGAAGCTAGAGCTAATGGGCCAAGCAGTGATTTAATTAATACAGTTTCTGTGTGATTATTTTGTGTCTAACCTAGCCAGGCAGCCAGGAACCAACAAGCAGCCGGCTGCTACATAGTTGGACTTCCCCTTCCCCTTAGATGTGGACAACACAATTGCTTCATCTTTTATAGAAGTCATTTTTCAGAAGCATACTTAACTATTGAGGTAAAACTTCATGGGTTGGTTGAGATAGGACTAGTTTTCTAAAATGCCAGAAAACTTGTAGCTGGTTCTTCTTATCAATATTCTTTTTAAATAGATTTTAATAATCAAGGCCCTCTGGTTTATATTTTGGCCATGTTATAAAGACTTAAGTTGAATCTGGAGGAATGTATGAACATTGTTAACTCAGTAGTTATAATAGAATTCTGAGATGGATACATTTACTATCTTTGGGTTCCATTAATTACAAATCACCATGAAATCAAAGTAGATCAGAGTCAGAAAGGCTGAGCAAGTGAAAAATTGTGATATTAGTAAATGAGTTTAACCTGTGACCCAATGCCATCACCTCGAAGCAGCCTGGATGATTTATTGTACTAGAGTCAGCAAGAATTATCCTGCAAGAGTGGGCAGTTCTTCAAGAAACAGTGAGTAACTCTTCTCTGAGACATGATTGAGAGAGATGTTCAATAAGACCAACAACAGGAGTTCACAATTTTCACCAATCACCTTACCAAAAATTGGCATGGTGGATTTGACTACATGCTATGTAAGAAATCATTAGACTGCATGCAGGGATAGCACAAAATTGTGTCTCATGCATGGAGTCTGTTTCTTCCTAGCTATGTGACCTGAACTAGATATGTAACTTTAGTGTGTTTATGCATGTGCAAGTTCACATGGGTGTATCTGTGCACATACATGTGCATATACATGTGCATGCATATGATGGCCAGACATCAGCCTTGCGTATTCTCCTCTAGCACTGTCCATTTTTTCATTTGAGACAGGGTCTCTTTATTGGCATGGAACTTGCCAAGTTCCATGGGCTGGGCTGGTCAGGCAGTGAATTCCAAGTACCCTGATATCCATACCTTCAAATATGTGATATCAGAAGCTCATGTCACCACACCTTGATTTTTTATGTGACTTCTGGGACTGGGATTTTGGTCCTCATATTATAAGGCAAGTAATTTATCAACTGAGCTTCTCGCTTATGCCTTATTACATAACTTCTCCATATCTCAGCTTTTCTCATCTGTACGTGTAAGTCAACTATATATACTGGGTATTCATAAAGTGTTCATAGTATAAATAAAGTAAGGATTCTACTCTTATATTCATACATTAAGAGGCTAGGGGCTGGCAAAGATGGCTTGGTGGGTAAAGATGCATGCTGTGAAGCCTGAAAATCAGAGTTTAATCCCCAAACACAACATAGTAGAGAGAGCCAGTTTCTGCTGATTGTCCTCTGACCTCCACATGTGTGCTATAGAATGTACACACAGGGGCTGAGCGGAGCAGAGCAGGCAACCCCCAGTAAGCCTGCCCTTGGGGCTGGGAACCTCGCCCAACCAGCTTCTGCAGATTCATCTGGACCCCGGTAAGTGGGTCCCAGCCCATCCCCGAGGCCTTCTGGCCACTTAGGGCCCCACTCTACTGGCTTTGCTGCTTATCCCAACACTGCTCGCCCCCGGGCACCCATTTTCATCTGCGTGGTTCCCAACTGCACCCGAACCCAGCCTATCTGGGCGGAGGCCTTGGGGGAAGGGCGAGTCCTCTGCCAGAGGCCCTCCTTTGTCCCACAGAGCCGAGGGAGCAGAGCGGGCATGTCTCAGTAAGCCCGCCCTTGGGACTGGGAACCCCTGGGCGAGGAAGGAGCACAACCAGCTTCCGCAGATTCATCCAGACTCCGGGAGCCAAGTGGAGCCGAACTAAGCAGAGGGGGCAACTCTCAGAAGAGATGGGCAGGCGCCAATCAAAGAATTCATCCAACAACCTGAAAAGCAACATGATAACACCAGAATCCAGCGATTATGGAACAGGAAAGCCCGAGCAACCTATCCCAGATGAAGTAGAAGAAATTGACTTTAAACGTAACTTCATGAAATTTATAGAGTCCTTTAAAGAAGAGGTGAAAAACTCCTTTATCGAAAGGGATGAGAAAACTAACAAAAAGTTAGAAGAAATGAATAAATTCCTCAAAGATACCCTAGAAAACCAAGAAAAAACAATCAAACAGGTAACTGAAACAGTTCAAAACTTGAAAACTGAAATGGAAGCAATGAAGAAAACACAAACCGAGAGATGGCGGGAAATGGAAAATCTGGATACACAAACGGGAACCACACAGACAAGTATAACCAACAGAATACAAGAGATAGAAGAAAGAATCTCAGATGCAGAAGACACGATAGAGAAAATAAACTCAGTGATAGAAGAAAACAACAAATCCAACAAATTCGCAACACAAAACATCCAGGAAATCTGGGACACTATGAAAAGACCAAATCTAAGAATAATTGGGATAGAAGAA